>LR994590.1:18389686-18514686 GCA_905187575.2 Celastrina argiolus
GCATTTTAAATAATAATATATATTTCCAAGAAAACTAATACAATTTAAATAAATTAACCAAAAGTACAGTAACTTTGTCAATTGAGATACAGCTAAACAAAAAATTTTTAACATTTCCAATAAATTACAATAAATATAAAATTACCAAATTACATACAATTAAAATCTCAACAACAAATAAAATTTCCGATAGATTGCCATTAAAATACAAATGAAATAGATTTCAAATACAATTAATAAATTTCGAATTTCAATAAAATACTAAAAATTCAATTAAATTTCCAAATTCTAAGAATACAATTTAAATCAATTTGCCAATTAAAATACAATAAAATACAATACAATAAATTTCCATTAACCAAAATTCAATAATAAAATTTCCAATAAAATACCAGTTTAAATAAATTTCAAATACAATTAATATACAATTTAATAAAATTTCCATTAATAAAATACAATAATAAATATCCAAATTTCAATAAAAACCAACAATACAATTAAAATAATTCTCAATACTATTCAATTAAAATTCTAATGCTAATATCACAGTACAAAACTAATCACTACACACCATCACTGTTCCTTTTGTTGACTACTTGCACGATCTTAGTGCAGTATTGCAAGAAAATCTCCCGTTTCTTGCTGTCCCCCAGCATGCTTGGCAGACTCTCACCCGTCATCGCGATGCCCAATTTCTGCTCAATAGTGTATCTATTGGTTGCAAAAATTGGGCACTCGAGTAACAGGTGGGAGACTGTCTCCGCAACTCCGGGCTGACAGAGACACGACGGGTCCTCCTTCAATTTGAATCTGTTCAAATAGAAGGCGAACCCGCCGTGGCCAGTCAGTACTTGTGTGGTGTGGTGTGTTATGTCTATTTTGCGCACTATTCTGTGCGCCGCGGCAGCATTGGGGAAGAAGAGCTTCGTGACTCCGGCCGTCCCGCCTGACGTATATCTCCTGTCCCATTCCTCAATCGTGTCCTGTCTTAAGACACGCTTGACGAATGACACAGGACACAGATCGTAATCGGGTTTCTTCTTCGAACCCAGAGCGGCCTCTTTGGCTAATTGGTCTACCCTTTCGTTCCCCCTAAGCCCTGCGTGCGCCTTAATCCAAAACAGGGAGACCTCCCGCCTCTGCAATGCAGCTTTTCGGAGGGCCCCCCTAGTTTGCACTGCCAGGGGATGGGGGGAACCAAGGGTGACCGCCTGAAGGGCCGCTCTGGAGTCGCTGAAGATACCGACCTTAGTCACTCTGCCCTCGCAGGCAATTTTTACGGCCTTGCTCAGTGCGAGGAGTTCGGCCTGGTAGACGGTGCAATACGTCGGCAAAGCAAGTTTGACGGCCCTGGTCTCGGCCTCACCTTTCCAAACGGAAAGTGCGGCTCCGACCCGACCCTCAATCTTGCTGCCGTCCGTGTATACTCGGTGTTCGTGGTCGCAGACCACGTCCGAATATACAGCCTCGTCTACCAGTCCGAATCCAAGCCCAGTCTGCTCTGCCGGATGGGGCTCCTCGATCGCTGGAGCCCTTCGCTCCACCTCCCTGTCTCTCAGTACCGGGTGTGACACCCCCTTCTTGATCTCATAGAGCCTCGATACTTCGAGTATCCTGAGATCAAGAGGGAGTATCCCAGCCAACAGTAGTGCAGAGTTCAGGGAGACGGTCCGATAGGCTCTGCAAATCTTCTGGGCAAAACCCCGCTGAACGGTGTTTAGCCTTTTCTGGACCCCCATCTTTTCTGCTGTGCTAGCCCAAGCCGCCGCCGCGTACAGAATAGTGGGCTCTACTACTGCGATATAAATAAGTTTTATAACTTGGGGGTTAAGCCCCCATCCTACTCGAGCTGTTCTGGCTAGAAGTTTATACATATTGAGGGCTTTCTTACAGACATTGCCCACGTGGGCATTGAATGTTAGACCGCTATCAACGGTGAGCCCCAGAATCTTAATTTCGCTGTAATAGTTGATGTCCACTCCACCCATTTTTAGCCGCGGTTTATCGAATTTTAACTTTCTTGTTGACAGCATGGCACATGTTTTATGTGGTGCAAACTTCAGCTTGTTAGCTACTCCCCACTTATTCACTTTGTCGAGTATTGGGTTGGCCATCCTTTCTATCTCTAGCGCCGTCTTCCCCTCAAAAACTAAAACTACATCGTCGGCGAAAGCCTGGCAGAAAACATCCTCTTCCTCTAGCATCCACAGTAGGGGGTCCAACAAGAGGTCCCACAGGAGAGGTCCTCCAATGGATCCCTGAACGCACCCCTTGTTGGTCTCCCTACTCACTTCCACACCCGCATACCTAACATTCACACTCCTTTCACTCAGATAGCTGTTGATCACCCGTCTCAAGTTCCCCGGACACCCAACCTCCGCCAACCGAACCTTTATGGCTGGCCACCAAGCACTGTCGAAGGCGCCCTCTATATCCAGTGACACCACAACAGAAATTTTTCTCTCCTCCCTCTTCTTCCTGATGTGGTTCACTAGTCTGTAGAGGGCGTCTTCGGTGCTCCTTTGGGGCATAAAGCCATACTGGTTGGGGCTTAATTTGGGCAGCAGATAGAACCTGAGTCGGGCGACCAGCATCTTCTCGAAGATTTTGCCAAGAACAGGCAGGAGGCCGATCGGGCGATAGGCTTTTGGTACCCTGTATGATTCCTTGCCCGGCTTCCTCAGTACTACCACTGTTGCCTGCTTCCACTGTTTGGGGAAGCAGGCAAGAGCGATACACCGGTTCAGCAGTGCAAGGAACCATTCAGGGTTACATTCTACAGCGTGATGGCAGATGTCGGCCGTGAAACCGTCCACCCCGGGGGCCTTTTTGGGGTTGAAGGACCTTACGGCTCTCTTCAACTCCTCCATGATGAAAGGAGGGTCGTCCGGGCCCGTCGGCGCTTCGGTGTCTAGTGACTCCGCGCGCCGACGCACCCGTCGATGTTCCTCGCTTTCACCATTTTCTTGGTCCACGGGGTAGAAGGTCTCGGCCAACAGTTCTGCGGAGTTCCGGGCGTCGAGGGTTTCACCGTCCCTGTTAAGGGGCAGATCCTCCTCCCTCCCGGTCGCTCTGTTCATCACTCTGTAGATGCCCTCCCATACCCCCTCCCTATCCTGTTTTTGGCAAAAGTCTTTCCAGCTACTCACTTGCGCTTCTTTTACAGCCTTTTCATACTTCTCCTTTTCCTCCAGGTACAGCCCAACTACGCGGTTTCTGCGATCTGGCGCTGCGTTTCGGATCCTGCGTCTCCTCGTGGACACCTGTTTCTTCATCTGCGCGAGCTCATCATTCCACCACGACAGGGTGAATTTCTGTGTGTGTTTCCTAGCTGGCATAGTGTCTCTGCATGTCTGTGTGATCGCTTCTGTGTATCTGTCTACTACCTCTTCTACTTGTTGAGTGCTGTGTATTGTGTCAATGTCTTGTGTAGTTAATTGTCTGTCTGACATCAACTGGGTCAATTTCTCATGAAATTGACCCCAGTTTGCCTTGCGTGTGTTAAATATGCGTGTTGTACGTATTATGTTTGTGCCTGTGGATTTCTGTTGTCTGATGCCGAATGATATGCCGTTGTGGTCCGAGCTCGTCAGACCCTCCTCGACTCTCCAGTTGTCCACTCGGTTCAGCAGATCGTCAGAGCATGCCGTCACATCCACGTAGCTACTGTACCTTTTCCCCCCTCTGACGGTGTCGAAAGTCGGGATGTCACTGGCATTGAGTATATGCATACCCATGGCTCCCAGCACACCAGACACTTCCCTCCCTCGCGGGTCTTCCACGTCACCACCCCACCACGGGCTTTTTGCGTTCGCGTCGCCTCCCAAGACCATCCTATCGGTGCCCAACTCTCCTCCTACACGCATAAGATGGTCCAGGTAGGGCTCCACAGGCTTATCAGGCTCGAAGTAAAAGGACACTACAATGATCTCCCAGGCTTTGGTTTTTAAGGTGGCCACGACTACGTTGTTGTTGGTGAGGCGCGTGTGGAGTACGACATCTATGGTGTCGTCAAAGACCACCACACACGCCTTTACTACACCGCCACCTTCCCCATCGCTCTGGTAGACTCTAATCCCATTGTAGGTCCTCATACTCCGTGCCCCACCTATGTAGGGCTCCTGCAGCAACGCTACGCATGCCTTACGCTTGGTGGCCTCGAGTAGAAACTCCTGTGTGGCGACTTGGCTCCGCTGGAGGTTGGCCTGTAAAACTCGGTACTGGAAGTTCTCCTGGACACCCTTAGCAATACGCCACCGCCGACCTAGCTAAAGCGTCCCACCTCTTTCTCTCTGGACATTCATCAGCAAAGGCATTGTGCTCCCCGTTACCTTTCTTGGCCCTTGTGCAATTAACGCATTTGGGCGCTTCTCCTCGCAGCCACTTGTCACACTGGGTCTTCATATGAAGACCTGCGCAGTGGCTGCATCTTTCTTCCTCCTCCTTACACCACCTTTTGGTGTGCCCATACCCAAGGCAACGGGAGCACTGCACCAGCGGACTCTGATCGTTCACTCTCACCCTACCCAGACCATCCATCTCTTCCATACCTGTGGGGTCACCCTAGCCACTACGTGGTTTTGGAGGGGGTTCCTTGCATTCTTCCTGTACGCTACTTCAACCTTACATTCTTCCCCCTTCAGACCTTCAAAGACGCTAGCGTTCTGATTTCGTAACGCGGTTGTGAAATCGTCATTGTCACGCTTCATAACGTCTCTGAAGATCAGAAGAGGGTCCTTGTTTTTCACTTCTTCCACAATTAGACCCTCATTCTTTCCTATTCTTTCCTTTACCTTGTTTCTTTCCTCTTCATTCACGCAGCCGACGACTACCTTCCTATTTCTAACCTTTCTCACTCTTTCCACTTTAACCCATCCATCCTTCGCATCTACCGTCCTTCTTATCTTTTCAAGTACCTCTTCACCTGTCTCTTGCTCGTCCCTGGAGGACACCACGACTGAGTGCAAAGCCCTTGCTTCGGGGAGTCTCTCAGAGACTCCTCGCGAGGCAACACTCGCGTAGGTCGCTACTGCGGCCGCAGTCGTGTTGTTCTCCAGCAGCGTGCTCAACTTTTCCATCCTTTTTTCATTCTCTTCTACTACCTTCCTATTCCCTTCCATACGTCTCCTCATTTCCTCCATACTTCTCATGTTTTCCACTAATAACTTATTTTCTTTCAGGTTTTTTACCAGCTCGTCGTTTGCAGCGGTCGTCAAGTCAGTCGGTTTGGGGGAAGGGTGTAAAGGGCCCTGTCCCCGCTCTTCGTGCTGCCCTACTTTTACTTTCCCGGTTCCCTGTTCCAGGCCTTTTATAATATTGTAGAGCCTGTCTAACATTGCATTCACACCATCCTTGATCTCGGTTTTGAGATTTCGGGATGTGCTAATATACATTTTTGCTCTATTTAGACAGGCTCTACCTTCCTCTGTTTTTGTTCTATAAGACATGGAGGGGCTCACCGCGCCCTCATCCACGTGTTTTTTATTGTTTCTATTTTTAAGGGTGGGGGGTTCCTGACTATGCTGTGATTTCTCCGGAGGGGAGACGGCGCTGGTAAATGCCTCAATCCTATCAATGCTCTTTCTTACAGCTGATTTTTTGTCGGGTTGAGTTAGTGACCTACCCCCGTTCATGCTGTCCCTATCTGGCGATGTAATGACGAATGTGTCGCTTGCCCTTTTCGGTGTGTGGAACATCTTTTTGTCTTGTTAAAGGTTGGTAAACCGAATGTGATAAAATGAAATTTGAATAAATTAATGACGAAAGTAAATGATTAATAAAATGAAATAAATTACAATAAAAATAAAATAGATGTCAAAATGTTTAAAATGTCAAAATACCTAACCTAGCAGCTGTTCCAAAAGGATACAGCTGGTCCAAAATTGTAAATAAAATAAATAAATTAAAAACACTATACTATCTAACCTAACAGTTGCTCCAATATAGAGACAAACTGGTCCTATTCTATACAATAAATACCTAGCACTTATATATATATATATAGTTTTAATAAGGTGTTGTGTGGTAAAAATCCCTAGGTATATTATGCTGTACACTTGTCAATCAAAGGTAAGTCTTGGTGTACTAACAATCTTAACACTAATCTTATACTAGCAGCTTCACCAAAAATGATGCAGCTGGTCCTTATTTCTAATAATAACTAGTTTTAAGCTCTTTTCAGGTACCTTGCTCTTTTCCAGGTTCTTTTAGGTGGTGATTCTACTGGAGGTCTTCTTTTCTTTTTCTTTCAGGTTTCTGTTCCGTTCCGGTTTCTTCTCCGGTTTTCTTCCAGGTGGTGGAGGTTCTACTGCTCCTGATCTTCTAAATGGAAAAAACCCCACTCCTCTACCGTTTCCGGGGGCCGAGTTATGGACGGGCGTGGTTGGTGACCTTGGAAATTAAAGATGGCGGCTGTTTTTCCAAAATCTTCCGACTTGCTGTTATTGTCTTCCTTTCAGGTTCACCATTAGTGAAAACCGCGTCCTTGTACGACTCCCAGGAGCCGAGCTGTGAGCAGTTGAATTTTTCCAATATGGCCGCCAAGATGGCTGCCAATATTTTCAAACTCCCCTAACTCGTGAGCCGTTTGCCGTAGAGGGGTGGTGTTTGGGCTCTTTCTTCTTTGTTTTTCTTCTTCTTTTCTGTAGTTCTATGTTCTTCCCTGTAGCAGGTCCCGAGGGTTCGAGTCTCCCGATTTGTCTCAAATTTTCTGGGTGGGTGGCTGAAGTGCTGCCCACTGTCCCAGAAAAAGTCCTGCTGTCGTAGCTCAATTAGAAGCTGAGTTATCGCACTTTTTGTCCAGAGTTTGACAGTTTGTGAACTGTCAAACGTCAACTTTCCCGGCTCGTATCTCCGGAACCGTTTGTCGGAGATAGGGCGTTTTTGGACTTGTTCGCCTCGTTTCGATCTCCTCTATCCGGCTATAAGCTTTTCCGGTTGGAAAATTTTTCGGGAAAATTTTTCGACTTTTCCTGGAAATTGACTGTTTTTTCAGTTTGGGCGGGTGGTCGGTTCTGCGTCGAGCTGAGACTCGAAAACCGCTTTTCTCTACGGCTCTTAGTTTCCGAGCTATTTACCTTTTAATTTTCCCAAAATGGCCGCCCAAACGTCAAAGTTATTTTTGCAAGCTTGTTACTCCGTCCGTTTTTGTCCGCTCTGACCGCGGTTTCCGTCTATGGGGGGTAACCTTATGTTGCGCTTATGATGGGGGGGGAGTTTGGGGGGGTTGCAATCCCCCGAAATTTGGTCCAGATTATTGGCTAGGTGGCTGCTCCTTCTTATCCCCTTTCAGGAGAGCTGTCGCTCGTTGCTGTCGTCCTTTTCGTTCAGGAGTTATAGACGTGTAAACTTTTCACAAAATGGCGGACAAAATGGCCGCCAAACGTTTTTCCGTTATAACTCCTGAAGTTTCTGTCCGATTTTACTGTGCAAGGTGTCTGGAGGTAGGTCTCACCTTAGGCTATCGACTTAGGCTGGTCTGGATCCCGTCGCTCCCGGCTATCCCGAAATATTCCAGAAAAACACTGTTTTACCTATATCTCCGGTCTCCGATGTCCTAGAGAGATAATTCTTGGGTTGTTAGTTAGGTACTGGCTCAAGCTGTATTACCTTGTGTTTTGGTTCAGGTTTTAGTGTTGCCAACACTGAAAATTTTTTGTTTTTCTGAAATATCGGTTTTTTCGGCCTGGTGGGAAATTTTTGTATGGGCGACTTACTTTTTGGGATTTGGTCGTATAGCTGGTGTGGTTAAGCTAATTTAGAAGCTATCAGAATCCACGCGTCTCTATAGATTCGGGTGTGAGAACTGTTTGAAGTTTAGTTTTTCTAATTTGAGTAACTCACCCCCCTTATGTTCTAAAATTTTTCTTTTGACGGATTTCTTGTCCTCTTTATGTGCTCTTCCACGCACAATGCAAGAAGATGGTGTAAGGTGGCGAAATCACCCACCTCGTGGGGACGCCAAAAACTAAAACTAAAGGTCAAAGCCACTTACACTTGGTCTATAATTCTAAATTTAACTACACTAAAAGAGGTCTCTGTCCTACACAATGTCCACTAATGTTCTTTAAAATCCGTCACTAACTTTTGGTTTTTTAACACTTTTAAATTTTAAAATTTTTCCACAATCAGTTTTTTCAAGTTTTTTCCACTTTTTCCACTTTTTTAAGTTTCGGCACAATTACCCGCGGGTGGGCGGCACTGAGACGCGCCGAACGACACCTTATTTATGAAAATCGGTTCAGAGCATAACCATATATATGCAAAGTTTTTTTTTTTTTTTTTTTTTTTTTTTTTTTTTTTTTTTTTTTTTTTTTTTTCGTATGTTGCATTATATATTACATACATTACTTTATTAAGTACATTAACATATAATTTTTTACTTGGTTGCATTGGGAACAACAAAGTAACTTTGTTGAAACCCAATGCTTACATACATTACTATATTATACATAGATTACTTATTACATATTATATTTACTTGTTTAAATCTTACATATACTCTAATACTATACATAATTATTTATTATTTATTACATATTATATTTTTCTTATACATATTTATTTAACTTATATATATGAATTTATCTTACATATTACATTCTATATTCTCTGTATTTATTGCTTGTATGCTGTGTATGCTATGTGTGTGCGGATCGTCGCTGGCGTAGGCCACCGACGCCCGTGCTATTGCATCCCACCTTCGCCTAACGGGGCACTCTGCGCTAAACGCATTGTGACATGCTTTACTCTTTTCTATCCCTTCTCTCCTGCAATTTATGCACCATGCTACTTGGTCATCATTCACACAATCAGACTGGTGGTGCTCTCCAGAGCAGTGGCAGCACCTCTCTCCATCTTCGTGCTCACAGTGCCGCCTTCCGTGTCCGTACCCTAAACAGAGCGAGCACTGTATTAGGGGGGACTGGTCGGCGACGCGGATACGCTGCATGTCTATATAGACATGCCCCGCTTTCGTGAGGCACTGCCACAGCCCCGGGGACACGGTCAGTACCACATGCTCCGTCTCATCATCCTTCCCTTTCTTTCTATACTTAACATTCATCCTATCTTCCTTTCCGCCCAGCAGTGACTGTATGAGGTGCCCATTTTGGGACCGAATTGCACCGAGGATATCCTCGTTGGAATTCGCCTTGAGCACCCCATACAGCACCACTTGGGGATCCTTGTTCACCATTCTTTCAACCTTTAGTTTAGTACTGCTTTTTTCAATCTTTCTTTTCACTTTCTCTCTGTCCTCTTTCTTACTAAATCCTAATATGACCTTTCTTCCTTTCCCTTTTCTAATTCTGTCTACTTTTATTCCTTCCTTTTTCGCATCTATAATATCGCCTATTCCTGCTATTATTTCCGTGCCTGACATTATGTCCTCTTTGTCCGTGACGGCTAGGGAGTGGAGGGTCACGCACCTAGGCTTTGATGGCGAGGTTTGAAGACCCTCGCCACTCACCACACTCGCATATGTAGCGGGTTGTGGTTCGGCCGTAGCCCTAACCCCCCCCCCACTCCTTAGCCGTCCTTTCCAAAATTTCCTTGCTTTCTCTATTTGCCTGTTTTATCTCTTCTACTCTATTTACTACCTCTGCCTTTATCCCCTTGCATTCTTCTATCATCTCCCTGTTCGTCCTCTTTATGTCCTCAAACTTGCTATTAAATTCGTGTCTTAAATTGTCAAATAATTCTAATATTAAATTCCTATTGTCATTTACACTTTCTGCATTACTCTGAGCTGGTTCAATCTTATTTTTATCTAAATATACTATTTTCTTTACCTGGTTTAGTATCCCATTTAAATTATTTAATAATCCTGATTTAATGTCACTTTTTAAATTTCTAGACTGGCTTATTAATTTCAAACTATCCTCGGTCATTGTGCACATGTCAGTCAGAAGGACTTCCAAAGGTTCGGGTACTAGATAGCGGCCCACTTGCATGGTGTCCGCTATGGTGCCCGAGGGACACTTTTCTGGGGTGCTACTACTACTACTTATGCTGTTGACGCTACCTATGCTACCTCTATTTTTCGCGCCCTTAGGGTTCTTTAGTTTAGGGGTATGTACCATGGCCATATTTGTCTTATTTTTAATAAAATTTAATTCAAATTGTATAGACTGATAGGGGGAATGTGTCAATAAAATTGTAAAATTAATGTCTCAATAGAGTATTAGATATACTTAAAATACTAACCTAACAGTTGCCCTTAATAAAGAGGCAACTGGTCAAAAATATTTAATACTTCAATAAAAGTTTCGTGTCCTGTATAACCTATAACTAACAGCCACCCTAATAAGGGACAGCTGGTCCTGTAAAAACTAAAATGGAGTCAAAGTATATATAAAGTCTAAAGACAACGCTTTAAGAGCTATCGGCTAAGTCAAAGTGACCCCAGTAGAGGGACAATGGTCAATTGAATGTTGCTTTAGTAAAAGCTTTTTGTCCTCTAATATAATCTAAAAACTAACAGTTGCCCCAATAGGGGACAGACTGGTCAATGTATATTCTAACACCTAATTAATTAAAACCTTAAATCTAACAACTACGCCAAAAATGACGTAGTTTGTCCTAGTTCTAATGACTAATAGTTCGGCTTTACGCCTCGTTTTAATGTTCCAATGTCGGTTTAGGTAACCCACCTCAAAAAGAAAAGTAATTTAAGTTTTTAGTTCTAAGTTTAATATTTAATAAGGTTCCTTCCAGTTTTTAATAGCAATGACACTCGCGTGTTTTCGCTTTATTTTACTGTTTAATTTTGTATTTTTATTTATAACTTTGTTATTTGACTAAAAAGATACCGAAAATGTATTATATATTACGTATTATTAAATTTACTAACGTTTTCTTCTAATTTCCGATCCTATAATTGTCTATTTTAAGAAATAACCCTATGGTTTTGAATTTAATAAAGCGCCTGTTGAAATGTAAAAGCAACACGCCAGCCGCTCGGTGTCCTCGGCTTATCTCCAAGTGCGATCTTAGGGGCGTGTTGGGGGCGTGTCAGGGCTGCGTCGTGTTTGAAATTTAATATTTCTAACAAATGAGCTTTACTATTACCTGATGGGATTGAGTGTTTTATTATTATTTATTTATGTGTTTTATTTAAATGTTATTTATTATTATTATTTACCCGTTTTTAAGTTATTTTGTCTACTAAAAAATTTTTGAAATCTATTTATTTAATGTTGTTGTTTATTTAATTCTAAGTATTTTTACTGTTAATTTTATTTACTATGTATTTATTTATTTATTATATATTTATGTTTTATTTGTTATTTACTTAGGTTTTATATTACTATAGAAATTTAAATTTTCCGCTATTTATGTACTCTATTTTATATGTATTTATTGTTTATTTACTTTATTACTATTTAGTTGCAATGATATTAATGAATTATTATTATTTCCTAGTTTAAGTTTCTAAGTTAAAATTAAATATGTATTATTTGTTTAAAAACTATGTCATTTGCAGCCCTGAAAACGCTTCGGCATTGACCTACTTTTGTGTTCCAAGGGGGCGTGTCGTGGGCGGGTTGTTTACTCCGAGTGTCTTTTCTTGGCTCGCGTCCCTATTCTGGTTCGGGGCTTTGGATTTTTATTATATTATTAAGAATTTTTATGTATTGTTTTGCTGTTTTTTGACTAATTATAGTTATATTATATATTATTTATAGATGGATTAAAGATTAGGATAAATGTTGTAATTATTTTAAGTATTTTAGTTTATTTAAGAAAACTATGTGTGATATTTACTATTTTAATATGAAATTTGTATTTTAATGTGTTTATTATGTTTATATGTGTATTTATTTAGTATAATCAGATTTTTAATAATTTTAATTCCACCTTTTACTTTTGATTTTAAAAAACGATATCGATTTTTGCGATATGGGGCTCCACCATGAATACGGACACGGGGCGTGGCCTATCTGGTGTTACGATAGTGTCGACTGTCTTGAACACGAATGACACGTTTTAGGGGCGGGGCCTATCTGATATTGAGGTCGCGTTGGTTATATTAACTATTGTGGGCGGGGCGTTAGCTAGGGCTGTGTAGGGATGTACTATGGGATTATTCTTTATCGAATTTATCGATAAGTGAAATGAAATTTTAAGTTTTAATTAGTATTTTGGGCTTGATTTTAGTTTGTATTGTATGTTTGTTTTAATTTATGTCCGAAACTAGTTAATTCTGCTGTTTATGATTTGATATATGTTTTATATTTTTAAGGTTTATATATTCTATTTTTATATTATTTACTAAATTTTCTTTATATTTTACTATTATTTATTTGTTTTAGTTATTTATATTAATGAATTGTGTGAATTTTTATAATTAAGGTTTAAGCAAAAGGGAATTTTATACTAATGTAATTTAAGTTAAGTTTTGAAGATTACGTTTTAGAGAACACGGTATTTTAGGTTTATTACTTTATTATTTCGTTATTAATTACTATTAATTGCAAGTATAAATGTATTGTCTTTAGTTTATAAATTTAATATTATCGATAAAATTTAATGTTCACATCCCTAGTTTTGCATTACTCCGCCCATTTCGTGACGTCACTTAAAAGTTTTGTTTTTCGTAATTAACTTTTTACTGGGTTTGCGTATGTTCTTGAATTTTTTGGGGTGGGTACCTCCCGGTTCACTTTACACTATCTTCAACCTGGAATAAATTATTATTATAAAGCTTAGCAGTTATTCTGCTTTGCCGTTTTTTGGGGGCGTTCCCAGCGGGCGAAGTCCACTTTCGTATTCAATTAAAATTCAATTCTTTAAATTCTATTTCTGGCTAAAGTACTAGTTCTAAAAATCACGGACCTTTACTAATTTGTGCCTACACTCTTCTACTATTCTGTACACAATTCTCTTAATTTATACTCTAATATTTTACTAAATATTAACAAATTTCTATGACTAAGTCTATTTTTCTACTATTTTCTAAACACAATTTTAATTAAAACTACGACTTAACTTTATTTTCTTCTCTTCCTGCTTCTGGCGTCGACCCGTGGGGACGGTCCGGTGCTCCCCCAAAAATCTAGACTTCGTAGGTTGAAGTCTAGATTTTTAGGTTTTTCTTTGTTTTCTCTGGATCTGTCCGCCGGATCGCCGCCAAACTTTCCACGATTATCCTCTACACTGTTCCTCACACTATAAAATTTTTAACTGTCACTGTCACCGATCTTGTTCCTGAGTTATGAATTTTCTAATTTTCTGCACTTTTTGTTTCTTCTATATCTTCAAAACTGCTGGTCCGATTTTAGTTTTGTAAAGGGGGCTGGTAAGCCCTGGTAGTTCCGCTGCTGAGTGTGTATTTGGTTTTCACCCCCCGGCCTTCCCCGCGCCCCACCCCTGGAGCCTCCTCCGATGTTTTTGGGTGTAACTCCCGAATCCTCCTCCAGAAAAATCTGGGATTTTGTGTCGTGTAGGGGGGGTCTTCTGCGCGTGTGTTGGGATCGAAAAACTGGGGGGTCGTCGCGACTAATCACGCGCCGCACGCGTCCAAAGTTTTAAAAACGGTTTTTTCACCGGTTTTTCGTCAATAACTTTTCTGGTAGTCCTCCGATTTTCACGCGGTTTTCACCGTTGCACTCGTGGTAATTTTACGCGTCTTTTGACGTATTGCACTAGTTTTTACGACCACTTTCACTGTTTCACTGATTTAAAAAGGAGTTGTACGTGCGGAGCGCGTGTATTTGGACTCGCGGGCGCGTGCTGCCTCGACCACGGTTGCCGCGGAACTGGTTTTTTTTTTTTTTTTTTTTTTTTTTTTTTTTTTTTTTTTTTTTTGTGGACCCATGTAAAATGTGGGTCCGACTTGTTCCCCCTATCGTAGACAAGGCCAATTATTTGCGTTTATTTAGTTATTACAGTTCCAGTTTTTTCATTTTATACTATCTATTTTATACAATCCGTTTTATGTGCTAACATTATTTTTAACAATTTTGTATTTATTTAGTTACTTCCTTTTATTCTACAATTTCTTAGTTCTGTTCATTATATTACATTTAATTGTTTACTTCTTTACATTCTATTTTACTTTTTACAGTTTTAATTTAATACTATTACTTTTGTTTAACTTCCAATTTACACTTTTACTTTTTTATACTATTGCTAGGGATATAATTTTTATATTGCATTTCCTCTTAATTCTAAATTTTACAATTTTTATGTTACATGTTTTATTTATGTACTTCCTTATACTGCTTCCTTTCAATTTCTATTTCCTTTACATTTTTTATTTATTTGGTTCCTTGTATTCTGCCATCCTTTACAGTTTAGAGTTTTTATTAATACAATTTCAGTTTTTTAATTCTACAGGTTTTATTTATTTACTTTTAACAATTTTAATTGTGCTTACATTTATCTTCATTTACATTTATCTTTATTAATTTGCTTTTTATCTAATTGTACAATTGAATTTTTCTACTGCGTCCAGCGCGGAAATCCTGCTGGCTGCCATTTCTACATTTTATTCTTTATAATAATATGCGGTAATCCGTGATTCGCCATCAGTAATGTTCTACACCACTACCAATCCACATCTCCTACTTACAATATTTTACATCATTTTTTATACGATATTTAAATATTCTACTATATATACAATATATTTTACTTAATAACTAATAGGTATATTCTTGTTTTTATTAATTATTCATATTCACTTTCACACACGTACTGCCATTTTTTAATGCTTTTTTAATATTTTCTGCTTGGGCCATATATGCTCTGTTATAGTAACTATAACCATATATATGCTAAGACTGGTTTTTTTTTTTTTTTTTTTTTTTTTTTTTTTTTTTTTTTTTTTTTTTTTTTTTTTTCCTCGTTCATTCTTACATTATCCATTCACACATATTGCTGTATACATATTTATATTGTTTCTAGTTTTGCATTGGAATTCGCAAAACACAGTTTTGGAATACCAATGCTTATTACATTTTAATATTTATTTATTACTATATATATTTTTACTATCTATTTATTATACTTATATATATGTTGGAGTGCATGTTATTGTGGATCGGTACTGGTGTAGGCCACCGTTGCACGGGCAATGGCGTCCCACTTACGCCTAACAGGACATTCCGCGCTGAAGGCGTTGTGATCTATTTTGTTTGCTCCCTCTTTTTTGCAATTTACACAGCACGCTTTTTCTCCCGCCTTCAGACTTTCGCACTGGGACTGGTGGTGTTCACCGGAGCAGTGGCTACATTTTTCTACACTTTCTTTGTTACAATGTCGCCTTCCGTGTCCGTACCCTAGACAGCGCGAGCACTGTATTAGGGGGGACTGGTCGGCGACGCGGATTTTCTGCATATCTAGGTATATATAGCCCGCCTTAGTGAGACACTGCCACAGCGCCGGCGACACCGTCAGTACCACGTGCTCGGTCTGATCATCTTTCCCCTTTTTCCTATACTTTACACTTATCCTGTCCTCCTTCCCGCCAAGCAGTGGCTGTATGAGGTGCCTGTTTTGGGTTCGAATTCCTTCGAGGATATCCTCGTCGGAATTAATCTTAAGCACCCCATACATCACTACTTGGGGGTCCTTATTTTCCATCATTTCTACTTTAAATTTGCTTTTCCTACCTTCCAATTTACACTTAATTTTGTCTCTATCTTCCTTGTTACTGAAACCTATAATTACTTTTCTATCTTTTCCTTTTCTGATTCTATCTATCTTTATCCCCTCTTTCCTAGCCTCTATAATTTTGCTAACTCCTTCTACTATCTCTGCTCCTGACATTTTGTCCTCCTTATCTGTGACAGCTAAAGAGTGGAGGGTCACGCACCTCGGCTCCGGTGGTGAGGTCTGAAGGTCCCCACCGCCACTGACCACACTCGCGTATGACACGATCTGCGGTTCTGCCGTAGCCCTAACCCCCCTCCACTCTTCAGCTACCCTTTCCAACTGTACTATGTTTTCCTTAGCTACTTCCTCATTCTTCTCTCTGATCTCTTCCACTCTACCTATTACATCTGCTCTGATCATCTTGCATTCATCTACCATATCCTTATTTGACTTCTTCACATCCTCAAATTTTTCCTCTAACTCTTTTCTCAATTCCTGGAACATTTCCCTTATCATACTTTTGCATCCACATTCCTTGCTTGTCTGGCCCCCCTGTCCCGTCCCTACTGTGCTCTGTATTCCTATTTCACTACTATCTAAACTCATTTGTTTTCTATTTATTACCGCTATTTTTCCAATCTTTTTTGTGATATATGTAATATTTTCTGTTAGTCCTACTTTAATTTCACTTTTTAAATTCCTTGACTGGTTTATTAAATACATGCTCTGTCTAACCATCTTTGCTGTCTCCGCCAGAAGGGCGTCCATCTGTGCGGCTGGGTCACGTGGGAGGGGGTCCGTTTCAAGGTCTCTTTCCGGGGTACTTCCCCTGCTACTACCGATACTGCTATTACTCATACTTGAGTTTACTTCCAACGCTAGTGTTCTTTTTGTTATTGTTTTTCGGGGTGTACGCATCGTGGCCATTATTAAAAATTTCTAAGGTTTTAAAGTATTGAATACTACGGGGAACGCGTCAATGTTAAAGTTTTTATTAAAATAGCTTGTATTTAAATTTAATATATTAATGTGTCTATATTATTTGCAAACTATTTTATATTATGTAATTAAGAGTAAGATTAATTGTAAATTATTATATTATTAGTATTTTACCAGTGAAATTATTAAGTGTATTTATGTCTTAAGTGATTATCAATTTAATTTATATAAAGATTCCAAGCTATTTCAATACGTTTTAAATTTGTCCTATACTATTCTAACAATTGCCCCAATAGGGTACAAATTGGTCAATAAAATTAGGTTCAATAAAACCTATTATCACAGGGTATTATGCTAATATATACTATTTTATTCAGCCGCTCTAAAAGAAGACAGCTGGTCCTGTGTCAATAAATATGTGTATATAAGTCCTAATATTACGTTCTTAAAACTAACAACTACGTCAAAAATGACGCAGCTGGTCCTAAATCTAGTGTGTGTACAGTTACCTAAACTACGACTATAACTACAGTTATCCCAAAAGGGAATAACTGGTCCTTGGTATTTTCTGGTTTCTAAAAACCTCGTTTTCCTACTCTAAGAGAGTCCCTTCGGGAATCCCACTCCAGAACTGTATTTTATATTTATTACTGTAGTTAATCCAAAGTATACTGTTTTATTCTATCTTAATTTAATCCTAAATTTTTGAACAATGTTAAACTATTATCGATCTATTTATTCCGCTCCTGTCAGTTTTTAATAGCAATGAAGCTATTGCGTCTTTATTTAATTTTAAGGTTTAGGTTTACGTTTTTGGTTATAACTCTGTTTTTTGGCTATTTGAATTCTGAAAAAGCAATTTATATTATGTATTATTAAATTCCCTAACGTTTTTTAGTAATTTCTAATGTTATATGACTCTATTTTCAGAAAAAACCCTATGCTTTTGATTATAATAATGCGCCTGTTGGTTTTTAAAAGCAACGGTATGCTACTATTCTGTTATATTATTACGATTTTAAGCCTAATATTACGTTCCTGTGAATTTATAAAAGCAATCTCACTCTTGAGTTTTTAATGAATTTTTCTATCTAGTCTTATGTTTTTAGTTATAACTTTTCTATATGAATACAAAGAAGCCGAAAGAGTATGTTATGTTATGTGTTATTAAATTTCCTATCGTTTTCTATGTATTTCCAACCTTATATCACTCTATTTTCAGAAAAAACCCTACGCTTTTGAATAAAATAATGCGCCTGTTGAAACGTAAAAGCAATACGCCGGCCGCTCGGTGTCCTCGGCTTATCTCCAAGTTCGATCTTGGGGGCGTGTCGGGGGCGTGTCAGGGCTGCGTCGTGTTTTAAATTTAATATTTCTACAAATGAGCTTTTTTATTACCTGATGGGACCGCGGAACTGGTTAGGTTAGGTTAGGTTAGGTTAGGTTAGGTTAGGTTAGGTTAGGTTGGGGGCGAAGCCGGTCCCTCCTCGTGGTGTCCCTGGGCAACGTCTGAGTGCCCCACGCCGTGTCTTTTGCGGGGTGAGGCATCCAGACGGCTGAACGCCGGTTCTTTCTTTCTTCTTCTTTACTATCTTTCAACACCTATTTACGTAGAATTCTTCTTTTGCATTGTTTTATATTTTTATTTTGTCTATCTTTCATCACCTGTGTGTTTCGTCTTATACTATACTTCCTGTTTTGTTAACTCTGCTTGGTGAGCTCACACCAGAAAAAAGAGACCGCGACCCGGGGTGTCGAAGGTATTGTATGATGGCAAGTTTTAAAAATTATATACCTCAGGAGGGTACCTTAACCGGAGAATCCCTCGACGGGCCGTCAGGCCTGTCCAGCCCCACGTATTCTGAGGGGGGCAAAAAATTGCTTGAAAACACGATGATCTCCGGGGACCTTGGTGTCCCCAAAACCGACGACTTACTGCATGATTCACGGATTCCGATTGTGCAAATAGAGAGAATGTCTGATTCTGACTGTTCACAGTCTACTATGAGGACTGCAGGGAGCTCTCGCGCATCATCGCGCGATGGAGCGGCTAAACGTAGGTTTACAAACTCTGGGTCGGGCTCGGATGATGGTGGCTCAGAGCGATCGTATCGGTCGGAAACTCAGGGTAGGAAGTTCGCCTCTGCTAAACGGGGTCGTCGACCTACTACTGGGGAGCACGCTGATATAGCAGCGGCCAAACGAGAGCTGCTGGACCTCGAGCGTAAAGATCTACAGATCCAGGCGGAGAAAGAAGTCGCTGCTGCACTTCAAAGAGCATTGCGGCGGGACGAAGAGGAAGCAAGAAAACAGGCTGAAAGAGCGACCCTTGATGGGCTCCCGGCCGCAACCAAACTCAAAACGGTTGGCGAGCAGGGCTTGGAGCTAATTAAGATGGTGCGCATAAAAAGCGGGAACATCAAAGGGACGTTCACGAAGGCCCTTAAAGAAGGAGAGGCAAAGGTCGAGGAGTCGGTCCGTGGCCTAGCCTGTCTCAGGGAAGATACTTTGAAGCTAGAAGCGGAAAATATCCGTCTGCGGGAGGAAATAGGGCTTCTGCGGGAAAAAGTGAGTCGGGCACAGGAGGCCCCATTGAGACCGCCGCCTACAGCACAAGACTCTGAAGTAATAACGGTTGCCGGACTGAGGGCCATGTTTGAGGAACTGTCCCATTCCATCATGGAGAGGACCTCAAATATGATCAACGCCCGAATTGACGTATTACAGGATCGTTTGCTCCCAGCTAAGCGGATCCGACCGCCATTGGCAGCGGATATAAGAAAGGAAAATGAAACTCACCTGACTGAAGACCGGCCCGCCCATTCACAGGCGGGGCCTTCCAGAGGAAAGGCGACTTCTGCACCAACGGCGACTACGAAGGCTGCAGCAGCTCCAACTCCAGCGGCGGCTGCACCTGAAAAAGAAAAGACAAAGAAGGTTAGCAATAAGAAAAAGAAGCAAGAAAAGGAAAAGCCGGCAGATCAACAGCCGGCTCCGACAGCAGCTGCTGTTCCCGGTCCCTCGTCAGAAGGAGAGGGCTGGAGCACAGTTGTGAAAAGGAAGGGAAAGGGAAAAAAGACATCGGATAAGACACAACTGGATCTGACAAAGACTCGGCCAAAAGGGGCATCTTCAGTCTCCCAAAAGCCGAAGTCCAAGGGAAGAACTAGAAGGAGGAGAAACGCAGCTCCTGCCACGGCTGCAGTGGTCATCACACTGCAGCACGATGCAGTCGAGCGCGGCACTACGTACAAGGACGTCATCTGCAAGGCCCGTCAAGAGATTAACTTGGCGGATCTAGGTTTATCGGAGGGCGTCCGAGTCAGGCAGGCGGCTACAGGAGCTCGCATAATGGAACTTCCCGGCAGCGTAACTAGCGAGGTGGCAGATCAATTTGCTGAAAAGCTGCGGAGCGTGCTAGCGGGTGCTGCCAGGGTGGCTAGGCCGGTGAAATGCTCAGAAATACGTGTCACAGGATTGGACGATACGGTCACCAAAGAGGACGTCTTAACTGCAGTTGTGGCCAAGACGAGTTGCTCCCTGGAACACGTGAAGGGGGGCGATATCCGCGATGGACCTGGTGGAACTGGTACAATGTGGGTGCAGTGCCCTGTAGCTGCCGTGGATATCTTGGTGGCTGCGGGTCGCCTGTTGGTCGGTTGGAGTTCGGCGAGAGTTCAGCCTTTGGAGCCTCGCGTCATGAAATGTTTCCGCTGTCTCGAAGTTGGCCACACGGCGAGGCGGTGTAATTCCGAGGTGGATAGGGGCCAATTGTGTTACCGGTGTGGTCAAGCCGGTCATAAAGCGTCCTTCTGCTCGGCGAAGCCACACTGCGTTATCTGTACGGCGGCGGGAAAGGACCCTAACCACACTATGGGTGGAAAGGGCTGCGCTCCTCCGAAGAAGGGGCGCAACAGAAGAGCGAAATCTCGAGCGGCGGGTCGGCCTCAGGACCGACAAGAGGAACCAATGGAAACGCATAATGGATAGCAGGCCATCACAGTTCCTCCAGACGAACCTGAACCACTGTGCAGGCGCCCAAGACCTGTTTTTCCAGGCTCTGGTGCAGTGGCAGGTGGATGTTGCGATCGTGGCCGAGCCCTACTACGTCCCGGCCCGCACGAACTGGGTTGGAGACCTACAGGGCTTAGTTGCTATCTGCGCCTCTGAGGCTGGCCCACCGCTTCTGTCGCGGGAGAGGGGTCATGGGTTCGTTGCGGCGGATTGGGGGGAGTACACGATCATCGGCGTGTACTTCTCTCCCAACAAAACCTTCGCCGAATTCGAAGATTTCTTGGGCGAATTGCAGGTGGCAGCTTTGAGAGCGGCCCCAAGGCCCGTTCTTGTCGCCGGCGACTTTAACGCCAAGCATTCAGCCTGGGGCTCTCGTGTGACTGACGGCCGAGGAGATGCCGTGCTGGAGTGGGCCCTCATGACCGGTCTCTCGATCTTAAACCGCGGGAACGCACCCACATGCGTTCGGCCGCAAGGGAGTTCAATTGTTGATCTCTCCTTCGCCAGTCCCGCGGTTGGAGGACTGGTCCATGACTGGAGGGTGGAGGAGGTTGAGACACTGTCGGATCACCAATACATCCGATTTAGTGTTTCCCCCTCGAGAGGGACTCCGTCGGTCCCGCGACCATTGACAAGTGCCCCAGAGTTCCCGCGCTGGGCGCTCACAAAGATGGACAAGGAGGCACTGGACGAAGCTGCTGAAGTGGAAGCCTGGACGCCGAGACCCACGGCGACCGTTATGGTTGATGAGGAGGCGTGTTGGTTTCGCGAAGCCCTGACCAGGATTTGCGACGCTGCAATGCCTCGTGTGAAACATCGCCCCTCGAAGAGACAGGTGTATTGGTGGTCTGAAGTGATTGCGGAACTTCGGCACCAGTGCATCAGGGCTCGTCGGCCATACCAACGGCAGCGGGCGCGGAGGGTCCGGAATGAAGCTTTGGAAGGGCAACTCAGAGCGGATTATTGTGCGGCCAAAAATGCCCTGCGTGTGGCCATCGCAGTGGCAAAGAACACGGCTAGAGATGAAATGCTGGAGGACCTTAATCGGGACCCTTGGGGTCGTCCGTACAGGGTAGTGCGGAATAAGATCGGCCGCGGTCCTCCAGCATTGGAGATGATTCCCCCGGAACTATTGCCCGGGATTGTATCGGCGCTGTTTCCGTCTTTCGACGGCTGGGAGCTGTCAGACGAAGTCGGGCCGTCACTGGCCGAGGAGGTGCCTCAGGTCACAGAGGTAGAAATGGATGCTGCCATCCTCAGGCTCAGCGAGCGCAAGACTGCCCCAGGCCCGGACGGAATTTCCGGCCGAGTCTGGGTGAAGTCCATGGGGCCACTCAAAGACAGGATGCGGGACCTGTTCACTGAGTGCCTCGTGCAAGCCGAGTTCCCCGAGTGCTGGAAGGAGGGAAAGCTGGTGCTGCTGAGGAAGGACGGCCGCCCCGCTGACTCGCCTTCGGCTTACAGGCCAATTGTCTTGCTGGACGAAGCCGGGAAGCTGCTGGAGAGAGTGATCGCATCAAGGGTCACAAAACATCTGGATCGGAACGGGCCTAACCTTTCAGAAGCGCAGTACGGCTTTCGCGCTCAGCGCTCGACCATTGATGCGATCCTCCAGGTGAAGCAGTTTACCGAAGAACAGGCGGAACGTGGTAGAGTAGTGCTGGCGGTGTCTTTTGACATCGCCAATGCTTTTAATACCCTGCCCTTCAGGGCCATTGAAGAGGGTCTGCACCACCACGGGGTGCCATGGTATCTCCGCAAAATCATAAGCGGGTACCTCAGGCGGCGAAAGATAATCTGTGTCGGACGTAATGGCGTCGTCTTGCGGGTAGAGACTCAGTGCGGTGTTCCACAGGGGTCTGTCCTCGGTCCACTCCTGTGGAACATCGGATTCGACCGTGTTCTGAGTGCGGCGCTTCTCCGCGGGCTACGTCTCATCTGTTATGCGGATGATACCTTACTTTTAGCCCGCGGAGAAACTTTTGAGGAGGCCATACGTCTGGCAAGAGTTGGAGCGTCGCTAGTTGTGGCGAGAATTGAGAGACAGGGGGTGCGAGTCGCGTTGGAGAAGACGGAGGCCATCTTTTTCTATGGACCCCGGAAACGCCCCCCTGCCGGAGTGTCACTCCACATTGGAGATGTCGATGTGCCAATCGGATCGGAGATGAAATACCTGGGTCTGGTTTTGGATCCCAGGTGGTCATTTACACCTCATTTCCGCCGATTGGCACCAAGGCTGAAGAAGACGGCAGTGGCCCTCGGACGCCTCCTGCCCAACATCGGAGGCCCGGGGTCCACGTGTAGGCGGCTCTATACGGGGGTCCTTCAGTCAATGGCCCTCTATGGAGCCCCAGTCTGGGCGGACGATTTGAGTGCCTCGAATAGGGCGCTCTTAAAAGGCCCGCAGCGCACGATGGCGCTACGAATAATAAGGGGCTACCGCACGGTGGCAGGTGATGCGGCCTTAGCACTGGCAGGGTCCCCTCCGTGGGATTTGGAGGCCAGAGTTCTGTCGGAGGTGTATCACCGCACGGCAGAGGTGAAACTGCGTGGAGAAAGGGTGCCACCAGACCAGGCATCCCGATGGCGCCGTCAGGCGCAAATTATAATACTGCGCACCTGGCAGGATCGAATGGCGTCGCCAACGGCTGGCCGCAACATAGTGGCAGCCATCCGGCCAATTCTGCAGCAGTGGTTGCAGCACTGCAGAGGCGCCCTGACCTTCCGGGTGGTGCAGATGCTGACAGGGCACGGGTGCTTCGGGCACTATCTGCACCACACGGCAGGGAGAGAGCTTACGCCCCAGTGCCACCACTGCCCGGACCCAGACGACACGGCGCAGCATACGCTCCTGACCTGCCCCGCTTGGGCGGCCCAGCGAGCGGAGCTCTGCGCCGTCATAGGATTAGACCTCACCCTCCCGGCCATACTAACAGCCATGGTCCGGTCGAGGGAGGCTTGGGAAGCCGTCGTCGCCTTCTGCGAGACCGTAATATCGCAGAAGGAGACGGCCGAAAGGGAACGTGAGGCGGACGAAGCCGCTGCTCCCATGAGAAGGAGGCGTGGAGGGCGCAGGCGCGCACAACACGAGCGCCAACTCCCGCCTTAGAGGGTCTCGGGCGACGGACTGGGGAGTTCGTCGCCCATTGCACGAGCCCGACCGGTCGTAGAGCGTCCGGTGCCTCGGACTGCTCTCCCGGTGTTAGCGACTATTGTCGCGAGATGTTTCTGCGTTGCTGTAGATGCCGCTAACTGGGCCGCTGCAGTTATCGCCACAGGCGGGTCCGGCGGCCCAGCAACAAGCGGAGGAGGAGGCACCGATGGGTTTTAGTGCGGTAACCCCGGGTGCGCTCCTCACCGCGTCACCCGGGCGAGTCCCACATATCCCGGTGGCTACTCCCCTCATGCCGCCGGGAATTCATAAAGAATTTCCCATCGTTAAAAAAAAAAAAAAAAAAAAAAAGGTTAGGTTAGGTTAGGTTGGGGGCGAAGCCGGTCCCTCCTCGTGGTGTCCCTGGGCAACGGCTGAGTGCCTTTCGTCGCGTCTTTTGCGGAGGGAGGCACTCAGACGGCTGAACGCCGGTTCTTTCACTATTCTTCTCGTCTTTTTAATAACTTTCTTCTGTTTTGTTAGTTTTTGTTGTTCTATCTTTCAACGTCTTTTCTTCCGCTATCTTTCCTTTTATTTTATACTCTTCTGGAGATGGTGAGCTGCACCTTAACTAGCCCGCGACCCGGGGTGTCGGTGTGTATCTTCATGATGAGTCATAGTGTTCCAAGTATTCTCCGGGTGGGTCCCGACAATGTCGGGGAATCCCACACCCTGTCTTCGGACAGGGTCTGGCCCTTGTATACGGAGGGGTCAAGCATTATGAGGAAGCAGGAGGAGGCCGTGGCTACGGCGAGTAAGACGAGAGGAGTGGAGCAAGGTGCGACTATACGCGCCAGTTCGAATTCGGTGCCCCTAACCGCACCGGAGGCGGACAAAACGGAGACTTTTAACGACGACCAGTGGCTTGACAAACGGATTCCGATTGTACAGATTGAAAGGATGTCGGACTCGGAGTGTTCGCTACGTACTGCGACAAGCTCTCGTGCATCTTCGCACGATCGAGCAGGAAGTTTGACGAGTAAAAGAAGGCTATCCAAGTCTGATTCGGGCTCGGATGATGGTTCGGTGCGGTCCATTCGGTCGGACATTCGTCGACGAAAAGACACCCCTGCCAAAAGAGGGCGTGGTCGTCCACCAACAACCGGGGACTATGTCGGTAGGGCGGCGGCCAAACGCGAGCTGTTAGAATTGGAGTATGAAGACCTGAGGCTCCAGGCAGAAAAGGAGGTCGCTGCAGCGCTACTCAGAGCGCAGCGACGCGACGAAGAAGCGGCAAGAACGCAGATGGAACGGGTGACCCTTGATGCACTCCCGGCCGCCACCAAACTCAAAACGGTTGGCGAGCAGGGCTTGGAGCTCATCAAGATGGTCAGAATGAAAAGCGGCAACTTGAAGGGCACCTTCACGAAGGCCCTAAAAGAAGGAGAAGCGAAGGTTGAGGAGTCGGTGCGCGGCCTCGCCTCACTAAGGGAGGATACACTGAAGCTGGAGGCCGAAAACATGCGCCTCAAGGAGGAAGTTGCGCAGCTGCGGGAGAGTGCGAGTCGGGCACAGAAAGTGCCATCTGGACCGCCCACTGCAGTAAACGATTTGACAGAGTCTGGAGCCCCGGTAAATCAAGGCGGCACGGACACACTCACCGTTGCAGGATTGCGGGCCATGTTCGAAGAGTTCTCCAGCTCTATCATGGAAAGGACCTCGAACATGGTCAACGCGCGGATTGAGTTTCTGGAGGATAGGCTGTTGCCAGCCAAGCGGCTCCGTCCGCCTCTGGCCGCAGATAAAAGGAGGGATGAGGCTATGGATGTTACCGAGGAATGGCCGGCTCCGTCACTGGCTGGGCCTTCCAGAGTGACTCCAACTCCGGCAGCAAAATCTTCTGCGGCTACAACACCATCTGCAGCTGCACCTGGAACACAAAACGATAAGGTTAAAAAGAAGAAGAAGACTAAAGGAAACAAGCAGGAAAAGGAAAAGGAGAAGCCGGCAGAACAACAGCCGGCCCCAACTCCAGCCGCTGCTCCCGGCCCCTCGCCTAACGAGGAAGGTTGGAATATAGTTGCTGGCAGGAAAGGAAAGAGGAAAGGAACGGAGAAGGCAAACCCGGATATGACTCAGGCTCGGCCAAAGGGGGCCTCGAAAACCCCCCAAAAGCCGATGCCGAAAAAAAGGACAAGGAGGCGGAGGAACACAGCTCCCACTACTGCTGCGGTCATTATCACACTGCAGCACGAGGCGGTTGAGCGCGGTGCAACTTACGGGGACGTAATCGTCAAAGCCCGCCAGGAGATTAACTTGGCGGAGCTGGGACTAGCGGAGGGAGTTCGTGTAAGGCTGGCAGCAACAGGGGCTCGTATTATGGAGCTGCCAACGAATGCGACGAGCGAAATGGCGGATCGCTTCGCCGAAATGTTGCGGGGTGTTCTTGCTGGTACGGCTAAAGTCACCAGACCCGTCAAATGCTCGGACCTCCGTATATCCGGCCTCGATGACTCGGTCACGCGTGATGCCGTTCTGTCGGCGATTGTGGCAAAAACGGGTTGCTCTCCTGATCACGTTAAGGGGGGTGACATCCGTGAAGGCCCAGGAGGTACAGGAACCATGTGGGTGAATTGTCCTGTGGCTGCCGCCAACATCTTGGTTACTGCAGGCCGACTACTAGTGGGTTGGAGTTCGGCGCGCGTTCAGGCCCTGGAGCCCAGGGTCATGAAGTGCTACCGCTGCCTTGAAATCGGTCACACAGGGCGGCGGTGCACATCCGAGGTCGATAGGAGCGAGTTGTGTTTCCGTTGTGGCCAAGCCGGGCACAAGTCCTCTTTTTGCTCGGCAAAGCCACACTGCGCGGTATGTTCGGCTGCGGGGAGAAATCCCAATCACACCATTGGCGGCAAAGGTTGTGCTCCTCCGAAGAAGGGGCGCAACAGAAGAAGAGCAAATCTTCAATCGGCGGGTCGGCCTGAAGTCCGACAAGATGTTGAAATGGCGCCCAATAATGGATAATAGGCCCATTCAGGTTATCCAGGCGAACCTTAACCATTGCGCTGGCGCACAGGACCTTCTATTCGATGCGCTGGTGCGATGGCAGATCGACGTCGCCATTGTGGCCGAGCCCTATTACGTCCCAGCCCGCAACACCTGGGTTGGAGACCTGGCGGGCTTGGTCGCCGTTCACGGTTGTGACACTGGCCCACCGCTTCATGTGCGGGAGAGAGGCCAAGGATTCGTGGCAGTGGATCGGGGAGAGTACACGATCTTCGGCGTCTACTTTTCTCCGAACAGAACACTAGCCGAGTTTGAGATATTTCTGGGTGAGTTGCTGGCGGCAGTTTTAAGAGCGGCCCCGAGGCCCGCTCTTGTCGCCGGCGACTTTAACGCGAAGAACACAGCATGGGGCTCTCCAGTGACCGATTCTAGAGGAGATGCCGTGCTTGAGTGGACCGTTCTGGCCGGTCTGTCGATTTTAAACCGCGGGAGTGCACCAACATGCGTCCGGCCACAGGGGAGTTCCATCGTGGACCTCTCCTTTGCCAGCCCCGCGGTTGGACGACTGGTCCTAGACTGGAGGGTTGTGGAGGAAGTAGAGACGCTGTCGGACCATTTGTACATCAGATTCAGCGTCTCCCCCTCTGCTCCTATACGAATGGTTCCGCGCTCACCGGAAATAGCGTCTGAGTTTCCCCGCTGGGCTCTGACTAAAATGGACCCTGAAGCGCTCAAAGAGGCGGCTGAGGTTGAGGCCTGGACTCCGAGGCCCCCTACTCCGGTGGATGTACAAGAGGAGGCGCGCTGGTTCCGGGAGGCCCTGTCCCGCATATGCGATGCGGCAATGCCCCGCGCTCGCGGCCCTCCCTTAAAGAAGCAAGTGTATTGGTGGACGGACGCGATCGCGGAGCTACGGAAGCAATGTGTAAGGGCACGCCGACCGTATCAGCGTCAGATTCGCAGAAGAGTAAGGAACGAGATACTCGAGAGGAGACTCAGGGCCGAGTACAGCGCTGCCAAAAGTGCTCTGCATCTGGCCATCCAGCAGGCTAAGGACGCTGCTCGGGAGGAAATGCTGGCGGAACTGAATCAGGACCCGTGGGGTCGCCCGTACCGCGCGGTCCGCAATAAGATTGGCCGCGGTCCGCCTGTTATTGAAACAATGCCTCCAGAGCAGCTACCCAGGATCGTGACAGCTTTATTTCCGACTGTGGAGGTTGTAGAGTCGCCCACAGACTTTGAAGAGGCGCTACTAGAGGAGATTCCGCCTGTTTCGGAGGGAGAGCTTGACTCCGCCATCTTACGGTTGAGCGAGCGAAAGACTGCGCCTGGCCCGGACGGAATCCCCGGACGGGTTTGGGTAAAGTCCATGGGGCCGCTGAAAGACAGAATGCGGGAGCTGTTTGATGCGTGCCTGACACAGGCGGAATTTCCACAATTGTGGAAAGAGGGCAAGCTCGTGCTCCTCAAAAAGGACGGCCGCCCGACTGACTCTCCATCGGCATATCGGCCGATAGTGCTGCTGGATGAGGCCGGTAAACTTCTGGAGAGGGTGATCGCGTCTAGGGTGACTAAACACCTAGAGCGAGAAGGTCCAAATCTGTCCGGGGCTCAATTTGGGTTCCGTGCACAGCGCTCCACCGTAGACGCGATCACCAAGGTGAAAGAGTTCTGCGAGGAGCAGACGGCGAACGGCGCAGTGGTGTTGGCGGTGTCTTTTGACATCGCGAACGCCTTTAACACCTTGCCTTTTACGGCTATCGAGGAGGGTCTTCAGCATCATTGTATCCCTCTGTACCTGCGTCGAATAATTGGTGGCTATTTGAGAAGGAGGAAGATTGTTTGCGTGCGACAAGATGGAGTCGTCATGCGATTTGATACATGGTGCGGTGTTCCACAGGGGTCTGTTCTTGGCCCTCTCCTGTGGAACATCGGATACGATCGTGTCCTTCGAGCGGCTCTTCTCCGCGGGCTACGTCTTGTGTGTTACGCAGACGACACGCTGCTTTTAGCCCGTGGCGAAACTTTTGAGGAGGTAGTTCGCCTGGCGCGTGTGGGGGCGTCTCAGGTGGTGGCACGTATTACAGCGCAAGGGTTGCGTGTGGCCGTGGAAAAAACGGAGGCCATGTTCTTTCATGGGCCCCGGAAGCGTCCTACCGCCGGATTGTCTCTGCGAATTGGAGTAGTCGATGTGCCAATCGGATCGGAAATGAAATACCTGGGTCTGGTTTTGGACCCCAGGTGGTCTTTTACACCTCATTTCCGCCGATTGGCACCCAAACTTAAGAAGACTGCTGTGGCCCTCGGACGCCTCCTTCCCAACACAGGAGGTCCAGAGTCCACTTGTAGACGACTTTACACGGGAGTCCTCCAGTCCATGGCCCTGTATGGAGCCCCAGTGTGGGTGGAACATATGAGCGCTCAGAATAGGGCGCTCCTGAGAGGCCCGCAGCGCGCAATGGCGCTGCGGATGATTCGCGGCTACCGCACAGTGGCCGGCGAAGCTGCATTGGCGCTAGCAGGATCCCCTCCGTGGGACTTGGAGGCTCGCGTGCTGGCGGAGATCTACCACCGCACGGCAGAAGTGAAGGAGAGAGGGGAACGGGTGCCACCAGAGCAGGCAGCCCGATGGCGCCGCCAGGCGCGAATCATCATAATGCGCACCTGGCAGGACCAAATGGCGTCCCCAACTGCTGGCCGCAGAGTTGTGGCAGCAGTCCGGCCAATTCTAGAAGAGTGGGTGGCACAGTCTAAGGGTGCCCTGACCTACCGAGTGGTGCAGATGTTGACTGGGCACGGATGCTTCGGTCATTACCTGCACCACTTAGCCCGGAGAGAGCGAACGCCCCAGTGCCATCACTGCCCTGAAGAAGACGACACGGCGCAGCACACGCTCGAGGCCTGCCCTGCTTGGGTTACCCAACGAGCCGAGCTCTGCGCCGTCATTGGAGTAGACCTTACTCTCCCGGCCATACTTACATCCATGGTCCGGTCGAGAGACGCATGGGAAGCAGTCACCGCCTTCTGCGAAACTGTAATCACGCAGAAGGAGACTGCAGAGAGAGCAAGGGAGGCTGATGAAGCTGCTGATCCCCTACGGAGAAGGCGAGGAGGGCGAAGACGTGCTCAACATGAACGTCAACTCCCGCCCTAGTGGGTCTCGGGTGACGGATTGGGGAATTCGTCGCCCATTGCACGAGCCCGACCGGTTGTAGAACGTCCCGTGCCTTGGATTGTTCTCCCGGTGAAGACGCGACGCAATGTCGCGCGAAGGTCCTGCGTTGCGATAGGAACTGCTAACTGGGCCGCTGCTGTTATCGTCTCAGGCGGGTCCGGCGGCCCAGCAACATGCAGAGGAGGAGGCACCGATGAGTTTTAGTGCAGTATACCCGGGTGCGGCCCTATACCCCGCTCTCGGGGGAGTCTCACATATCCCGGTGGCCACTCCCCTCAACGTCATCGGGAATCTTTAAAAGATTTCTCATCGTAAAAAAAAAAAAAAAAAAAAAAAAAAAAAAAAAAAAAAAAAAAAAAAAAAAAAAAAAGGTTAGGTTAGGTTAGGTTAGGTTAGGTTAGGTTAGGTTAGGTTAGGTTAGGTTAGGTTAGGTTAGGTTAGGTTGGGGGCGATTTTGGGGGCGATACCGGTTCCTCCTCGTGGTGTCCCTGGGCAACGGCTGAGTGCCTTTCGTCGCGTCTTTTGCGGGGGGAGGCACTCAGACGGCTGAACGCTGGTCTTTCCTATTTTCTCATCTTTTTATAATCTTCTTCTCGTTTTTGTTATGTTTTGTTACTCTATCTTTTCCACATCTTCACTTCGCTATCTTTCGTTTTGTTTTAACTCTTCTGACGGTGAGCACACACGTTAAAAGCCCGCGACCCGGGGTGTCGAAGTGTGAATGATGGCAGAACGTATTAGTACAAATAATCTCCGGGTGGGTCCCGGCAGCAATGCTGGGGAATCCCACACTCCTGCTTCGGCGGGGGTCAGGCCCGTGTATACGGAGGGGCCAACTTCTACGTTGAGGGAAGAGGTGGTCGCTGTGGCGACGGTAAGAGAGGAAGGCGCGTTGGCGCAAGCAGGATCGCAGCCGGTGCACCTAACCGCACCGGTAGCGGACTTGCTCACAGACGAGGACGTCGACTTCAGCGTGTCGCAGCCTAACGGGTTTGAGCGCATGCTGAAGTTAATGAAGAAGAAGAAGGCTCGAGGCGATGCTGACTTGCCGCGCGTTTTGTTAACGCGCGATGTGCGCATATCGTCCTTGAGCCCAAGACCTGGAAAAGACGCAAGTGAGGACTGTCTCTCGGACTCCAGCGATGTGTCGTACGCATCGATGGACTCCGAGAGCCTGCCCACAACCCCACCGGATTTTCTTCGCATGCGAAAGCGGCGTAACACGGACTCAGACGACATGGCGCCGCCTTCTACTGGTGCGGTGCCAAAGACCAAGAAAGGACGTGGCCGGCCACCAACAACCGGCCAATACGTGGGCCTTGCGAAGGCGCAGGCGGAATTGAACGCCGAAAAGGAAAAGGCCATTCGGCTTCAAGCGGAGGCTGAATTGGCCACTAGTCTTATTCGGGCGGCAAGGGAGGATCGGGAGGCTCGGGTGTGTGGCCCGGCTCCCCCTACCCCACATTCTGGAGAAGATACGAACGCGGCACTCAGTGCTCGCGTTGAGAGGGCTTTGGAGTCGATATCATTAGTCGCTTTGAAGTCTTCAAATTTGAAGGGGACCTTCCAGCGGTTTCTCAAGGAGGCGGTCGTCAACATCCGTACGGCCGTCGCCGAGATGAGGGGCCGTTGCGAATCAGACGAGCTGCGGGCTTTGGAGAGCCAGAACGCGCGGCTCCAACAACAGGTTGACGACCTACGCGGCCAGTTGGAGGAGTTGCGGCGCCAGGCGGCCAAGCCCGCCGCCCCACAGGAAGACATCAAGCTGCTGTTGTCGGAGGTCTCTCGTTCCAATATCGAGACCTTCGGCAACATGCTGAATGCGCGGCTCGCAGGCCTTGAAGATAGGCTCCTGCCTGAGCCCCGAAGGAGACCTCCGCTGGCGTCGGACAGTGTCAATGTCATCGTAGACACACCGGCGCCGGCGCCAGCACAGAAGACGAAAAAGGCGCCGAAGCCCAACAAGACAGCGGTGCCTACATACGCCAAAGTAGCGACACCGATTGCGCCGGCCTTAGAGGCTCCAGCTGCACCGGTGCCGCCGAAGGCCAGAAGAAAGAAGCGGCCAACAATGGCCGCAAGAGAAGCGGCGCAAGGAGGTGCGAACTCAACGCCCTCATCCGCCGAGGTCCCGCGAGAGAAACCGCGCAAGGCCGACCGGAGAAGACATGGGGCGGCTACAACGTCTAAAGTCGCCCCCAAGAAGAAGAAAGCGAGGCTCCGCCCTCCGTCTACTGCGGCCGTCGCCCTCACCTTGGAGGCGGAGGCTGTAAAGCAGGGGGCGACCTACGCCAACTTATTGCGGGAGGCACGGCTGAGGGTCGACCTGGGGGAATTCCAAATCCCCAGGTTGACGATATCCAAGAGCCAAACAGGAGGTCGCATCCTCACGATTGCTGGTGAGGGTGCTCACGAAAAGGCGGACGCATTTGCGGCGCGCCTACGAGAGGTGATTGGCCCGGAAGTGGCGAAGGTCGGTCGCCCGGTGAAGTGTGTGGAGTTGAGAGTCACCGGGCTGGACGACGCGACCGAGGCAGCTGAGGTTGTCGAGGCGGTCGCCAAAGAAGGAAATTGCCCGACCACCAATATCCGGTCGGGCAAAGTCGTAGTGGGACCCAGAGGTGACAGATCCCTCTGGCTCTATGTCCCCATGGCGGCCGCCAAGAAGCTTGTGGGCTCTGGGCGGTTGCAGGTCGGCTGGGTCGGGGCGAAGGTGGCGCTGCTGGCCGCGAGGCCTAAGCGGTGCTACAAGTGCCTCGACACCGGCCACGTGGCGGCGCAATGTAAGTGCGCGGTGGACCTCAGCCGGAATTGTTTCCGCTGTGGGAAGCCGGGGCACAAGGCGCCTGCCTGCGAGGCGGCACCCAACTGCCCGGTCTGCGAGGCCGCGGGCAAGGAAAAGGGGCACGTGCTGGGTAGTGGCGGCTGTATTACAGCGAAGCCGCCCCCCAGCACGAAATCGAAGCGTAAGGCTCCGTCCAAAAAGGCCCGGCATAAAAAGCCGAAGGCCACGGTCGCGGGGGCGGTTCAGCCAGCCCCAGCCATGGACGTTGAGGCCTAGACCCGTGGGCGGCGATCGGGGGATCGACCGCTCACTTGCAAGGGTCCCGAGAGAGAAGCTCCCTGGGTGCCCGGGGAGTCCTCGGTGAAGTCAGGTGGCGGCATTGTATCTGGCCGCCGCATCGAAGAGAGCCGGACGCGGCAGCGCTTGTGGGTCGCGGAAGAATGCGTTTAGTTCCCGTGGCCCGCAGTATGGCGCAGAAGGTGGCATGGAGGGGTTTTAGTCGGTAAACCTCGGCGCACTCTACACGCGCCGAGGGAGTCCGACATACCCCGCCGCCTTCCCCCGGAGTCGGTGGGGATACGTAAAGTATTTCCCCTCCTTAAAAAAAAAAAAAAAAAAAAAAAAGGTTGGGGGCGATTTTGGCCATTACCTGCACCATACGGCCAGGCGAGAACCAACACCAGTGTGCCACCACTGCAATCACGGAGATGACACTGCGCAGCACACGCTAGAAGATTGCCCTGCTTGGGCGGAGCAACGAGCGGTGCTGTGCGCCAATATTGGATTTGACTTTTCGCTCCCGGCTATTATCACAGCAATAGTCCGGTCGAGCGAGTCCTGGACTGCGATGGCGACCTTCTGTGACGACGTCATATCACAGAAGGAAGCCGCCGAACGGGCGAGAGAGGCGGACGTAGCCGCAGACCCCGTTCGAAGAAGGCGAGGAGGGCGCAGGCGCGCTATACACGAGCGCCAGCTCCCGCCTTAAACAGGACTCGGGCGACGAATCGGGGAATTCGCCGCCCATTGCACGAGTCCCTTCCGGTAGTAGAGCGCCCGGTGCCTCGGGCCGCTCTCCCGAAGTTCATGGCAGATGACATTTTGCCACGCGAATGATTCTGCTGTTGCGCATGCAGATGCCGCTAACTGGGCCGCTGCAGTTATCGCCTCAGGCGGGTCCGGCGGCCCAGCAACAAGCGGAGGAGGAGGCACCGATGGGTTTTAGTGCGGTAACCCCGGGCGCGCTCCTCACCGCGTCGCCCGGGCGAGTCCCACATATCCCGGTGGCTATTCCCCTCACGCCGCCGGGAATTCATAAAGAATTTCCCATCGTTAAAAAAAAAAAAAAAAAAAAAAAAAAAAAAAAAAAAGGTTGGGGGCGATACCGGTTCCTCCTAGTTGGTGTCCCTGGGCAACGGCTGGGTGCCTCTCGTCGCGTCTTTTGCGGGGGGAGGTATTCAGACGGCTGAACGCCGGTCTATCTCTATCTTTCAACGTCTGTTTATAATCTTCTTCTTGTTTTTGTTTTGTTTATTTACTCTATCCTTTCAACATCTTTTCTACGCTATCTTTCTCGTTTTGTTTACTTCTTCCTGACGGTGAGCACACACGTTAAAAGCCCGCGACCCGGGGTGTCGGAGTTAGTAATGATGGCAGAACGTGATAGCATAAATAATCTCCGGGTGGGTCCCGGCAGCAATGCCGGGGAATCCCACACTTCCGCTTCGGCGGGAGTCAGGCCCGTGTATACGGAGGGGCCAACTAGCACGTTGAGGGAAGAGGCGGCCGCTGTGGCGGTGGCGAAGGAGAGTGGCGCGACTGCGCGTGAAAGTCCGAAACCGGCGCACCTAACCGCGTCGAGGGCGGATTTACTGACGGACGAGGACGTGGACTTTTCCGTCTCGCAACCGAATGGGTTCGAGCGGATGGTCGCGTTGATGAAAAAGAAGAAGGCTCGGGGCGACGCTGACTTGCCGCGCGTGCTCCTCACGCGCGATGTGCGAATGTCGTCTCGAGCGAGTGTCAAGGACAGGACAAGTGAGGACTGTCTCTCGGACTCCAGCGATGTGTCGTGCGCATCGATGGACTCCGAGAGCCTGCCCACAACACCGGATTTTCTACGTCTTCGCAAAAGACGAAACACCGACTCTGACGACATGGCGCCGCCCTCAACAGGTGCGGTGCCAAAATCCAAGAAGGGACGTGGCCGGCCTCCAACAACCGGCCAATACGTCGGCTTGGCCAAGGCACAGGCTGAGCTAAATAAGGAAAAGGAGAAGGCCATTCGACTTGAAGCGGAAGCCGAATTGGCAACAAGATTGATACGGGCGGCGAGGGAGGCGCGAGAGTCTAGCTCGGCTCCCCCCGTCTCTGTAACTACCGGTGAGGACACAAACGCGGCACTCAGTGCTCGCGTTGAGAGGGCTTTGGAGTCGATTTCTTTAGTCGCTTCAAAGTCTTCAAATCTGAAGGGTACCTTCCAGCGGTTCCTCAAGGACGCGGTCGTCAACATCCGTACGGCCGTCGCCGAGATGAGGGGCCGCTGCGAGTCGGATGAGCTGCGGGCTTTGGAGAGCCAGAACGCGCGGTTCCAACAACAGGTCGACGACCTACGCGGCCAGTTGGAAGAGTTGCGGCGTCAGGCGGCCAAGCCCGCCGCCCCACAGGAAGACATCAAGCTAATGTTGTCGGAGGTCTCGCGCTCCAATATCGAGACCTTCGGCAACATGCTGAATGCGCGGCTCGCAGGGCTGGAAGACCGGCTCTTGCCGGAGCCGAGAAGACGACCTCCGCTGGCGTCGGATAGTGTCGATGTCATCGAAGACACACCGGCGCCAGCGCCAGTACCGGAGAAGAGGAAGACGCCGAAGTCTATAAAAACTGCGGCGCCCACATTTGCCGAAGTGGCGGCCCCGATAGCGCCGGCCCATCAAACGGCCCAAGCTGCACCGGCTCCGCCAAAGACGGCACGAAGGAAGAAGCGGCCTTCAATGGCCGCCAGAGAAGCGGCACAAGGGGGCGCGAATACAGCGCCTCCGCCTGCCGAAGCCCCGCGCGATAAAGCTCGCAGGGTTGAAAAGAAGAAAGGGGCGGTCACTTCACCTAAGACCGCCCCCAAGAAGAAGAAAGCGAGGCTCCGCCCTCCGTCTACTGCGGCCGTCGCCCTCACCTTGGAGGCGGAGGCTGTAAAGCAGGGGGCGACCTACGCCAACTTATTGCGGGAGGCACGGCTGAGGGTCGACCTGGGTGAATTCCAAATCCCCAGGTTGACGATATCCAAGAGCCAAACAGGAGGTCGCATCCTCACGATTGCGGGTGAGGGTGCTCACGAAAAGGCGGACGCATTTGCGGCGCGCCTACGAGAGGTGATTGGCCCGGAAGTGGCGAAGGTCAGTCGCCCGGTGAAGTGTGTGGAGTTGAGAGTCACCGGGCTGGACGACGCGACCGAGGCAGCTGAGGTTGTCGAGGCGGTCGCCAAAGAAGGAAATTGCCCGACCACCAATATCCGGTCGGGCAAAGTCGTAGTGGGACCCAGAGGTGATCGATCCCTCTGGCTCTATGTCCCCATGGCGGCCGCTAAGAAGCTTGTGGGCTTTGGGCGGTTGCAGGTCGGCTGGGTCGTGGCGAAGGTGGTGCTGCTGGCCGCGAGGCCTAAGCGGTGCTACAAGTGCCTCGACACTGGCCACGTGGCGGCGCAGTGTAAGTGCACGGTGGACCTCAGCCGGAATTGTTTCCGCTGTGGAAAGCCGGGGCACAAAGCGTCTGTTTGCGAGGCCGCTCCTTGCTGCCCGGTCTGCGAGGCCACGGGCAAGCCGAAGGAGCACGTGCTGGGAGGTAGCGGCTGTATCACAGCAGTAAAGCCGCCCCCTGGCACGAAGCGGAAGCGAAAGGCTCCCACAAAGAAGGCCCGGCAGAAAAAGCCGCTGGCTGGCGCAAGGGCACAACCTGCCCCCGCCATGGATGTGGTTGAAGCCTAGGCCCGTGGGCGGCGATCGGGGGATCGACCGCTCACATGTAAGGGCCCCGAGCGTAAAGCTCCCTGGATGCCCGGGGAGTCCTCGGTGAAGGCAGGCGGCGGCATTGTATCTGGCCGCCGCACCGAAGAGAGCCGGACGCGGCAGCGCTTGTGGGTCGCGGAAGAATGCGTTTAGTTCCCGTGGCCCACAGTATGGCGCAGAAGGAGGCATGGGGGGGTTTTAGTCGGTAAACCCCGGCGCACACTACAGCGCCGGCGGGAGCCCGACATAACCCACCGCCTTCCCCCGGAGTCGGCGGGTATGCGTAACGCATTTCCCCTCCTCAAAAAAAAAAAAAAAAAAGGTTAGGTTAGGTTGGGGGCGATGGGGGTGGCGGGCGCATCCTCAAGATAGAGGGGGAGGGCGCGACCGAGAAGGCGGATGTATTTGCAGCAAAGCTGCGTGAAGTAATAGGCCCTGAAGTGGCAAGAGTCGGTCGCCCGGTGAAGTGCGCGGAAATGCGGGTCACCGGGCTGGATGACGCGACGGAGGCCGCTGAGGTTGTAGCGGCGGTCGCCAGCGAAGGAGGTTGCCCGGCCACCAACATCCGGTCGGGCAAAGTAGTCGTGGGCGCCAGAGGCGACAGATCCCTCTGGCTCAGTGTTCCCTTTGCGGCCGCCAAGAAGCTTCTGCGCTCTGGGCGGCTGCGTGTCGGTTGGGTCATGGCAAAGGTGGCGCTGCTGGCCGCGAGGCCTAAGCGGTGTTATCGGTGCCTTGACACCGGCCATGTGGCGGCGAGGTGCAAGTGCTCGGTGGACCTCAGCAGGAATTGCTTCCGCTGTGGAAAGCCGGGCCACAAAGCGCCCGAGTGTGAGTCGGCTCCAAATTGCCCGGTCTGCGAGACCGCGGGCAAACCAAAGGAGCACGCGCTGGGGAGCAGCGGCTGTATTACAGCGAAGCCGCCTCCCAGCACGAAGAAACGGAAGCGCAAGGCTCCCACTAAAAAGGCCCGGCAGAAAAAGCCGCAGGCCATGGATGTGGTAGAAGCCTAGGCCCGTGGGCGGCGATCGGGGGATCGACCGCTCACTTGTGAGGGTCCCGAGAGTGGAAGCTCCCTGGATGCCCGGGGAGCCCTCGGTTGAAGGCAGGCGGCGGCATCCTATCTAGCCGCCGCACCGAAGAGAGCCGGACGCGGCAGCGCTTGTGGGTCGCGGAAGAATGTGATAGTACCCGTGGCCCACAGTATGGCGCAGAAGGTGGCATGGAGGGGTTTTAGTCGGTAAACCTCGGCGCACTCTACACGCGCCGAGGGAGTCCGACATACCCCGCCGCCTTCCCCCGGAGTCGGTGGGGATACGTAACGTATTTCCCCTCCCTAAAAAAAAAAAAAAAAAAAAAAAAAAAAAAAAAAAAAAAAAAAAAAAGGGGGCGATGGGGGCGGTACCGGTTCCTCCACGTTGGTGTCCCTGGGCAACGTCTGGGTGCCCCACTTCGTGCCTTTTGCGGGTGAGGTGTCCAGACGGCTGAACGCCGGTCTTTGTCTATCTTTTCACCACCTTTTTATTAGACTTCTTCGTGTTTTATTATGTTTTATGTTTTTCTATCTTTCACCACCTTTCTTCTCTATCTTTCCTTTTTGTTTTTACTTCTGACGATGGTGAGCTGCACCGTAACTAGCCCGCGACTCGGGATGTCGGAGTTTGAAGAAATGGAGACACGTGAATTGAAAAATATTCCCCGGGTGGGTCCTGGCAGTAATGCTGGGGAATCCCACCCCTTCGCTTCGGCGGGGGGCTGCCCCACGTATACGGGGGGGGCACAAGACACGTTGAGGAAGGGAGAGGTGGCCGCTGTGGCGGTGGCAAAGGAGAGTGACGCGACTGCGCGTGAAATTCCGAAACCGGCGCACCTAACCGCGTCGAGGGCGGATTTATTGACGGACGAGGACGTGGACTTTTCCGTCTCGCAGCCGAATGGGTTCGAGCGGATGGTCACGTTGATGAAGAAGAAGAAGGCTCGAGGCGATGCTGACTTGCCGCGCGTTTTGTTAACGCGCGATGTGCGCATATCGTCCTTGAGCCCAAGACATGGAAAAGACGCAAGTGAGGACTGTCTCTCGGACTCCAGCGATATATCGTGTGTATCGATGGACTCCGAGAGCCTGCCCACAACACCACCGGACTTTCTACGCCTTCGTAAAAGGCGAAACTCGGAATCGGACGACATGGCGCCGCCCTCAACAGGTGCGGTGCCCAAATCAAAGAAGGGACGTGGCCGGCCTCCAACAACCGGCCAATACGTCGGCTTGGCCAGAGCACAGGCCGAGCTTAATAAGGAGAAGGAGAGGGCCATTCGGCTTCAGGCCGAGGCTGAGTTGGCCCAGGACATGTCGCAGGCGGTAAGGGAAGCTCGGGCGTGTGGCCCGGCTCCCTCCGTCCTGACTCCCGGAGAGGACAAGACGAACGTGGCACTGTACGCCAGTGTGGAGAGGTCCCTGGAGGCGGTCATAATGGTTGCCACACGGTCCTCCAATCTGAAGGGGACGTTTCAGCGGCTTCTAAAAGAGGCGGTCGTCAATATCCGTACGGCCGTTTCCGATATGAGGGGCCGCTGTGAATCGGACGAGTTGCGGGCTTTGGAGAGTCAAAACGCGCGGCTCCAACAGCAGGTGGACGACCTACGTTGCCAGCTAGAGGAGTTGCGGCGCCAGGCGGCCAAGCCCGCGGCCCCACACGGAGAAGACATGAAGCAGCTGCTGTCGGAGGTCTCGCGCTCCAATATCGAGACCTTCGGCAATATGCTGAATGCGCGGCTCGCAGGGCTGGAGGACCGGCTCTTGCCGGAGCCAAGAAGAAGACCTCCGTTGGCGTCGGATAGTGTTGACATCATCAACGACACACCGGCGCCAGCGTTAGAAAAGAAGAAGGCACCAAAAAAGGCAACAAAGCCCACTTTCGCTGAAGCAGCGGCTCCGGTCGCGCCGGCCCCGCAAGAGGGGCCGCCGCCGAAGGCCAGAAAGAAGAAGAGGCCATCAATGGCCGCCAGTGAAGCAGAACGACTGGGAGCGAACACAACGCCCCCCGAAGAGGCCCCGTGGAAGACTGTTGGTCCGCGGACGGCCAAGAAGAAGAAGAGTGCGGTCACAAAACCAAAGGCCGCACCGAAGAAGAAAGTGGCGAGGCTCCGCCCTCCAACTACTGCGGCCGTCGCCCTCACATTGGAGGCGGGGGCCGTAGCTAAGGGGGCGACCTACGCAAATCTGTTGCGGGAGGCGAGGCTGAGGATCGACCTGGGGGAACTCCAAATCCCCAGGCTGACGATCAGCAAAAGCCAAACCGGCGGTCGCATCCTCACGGTAGCGGGTGAGGGTGCCCAGGAGAAGGCGGACGTACTCGCGGCGCGTTTGCGCGAGGTGATCGAGCCAGATGTGGCGAGGGTCAGTCGCCCGGTGAGGTGCGCAGAATTGCGGGTCACCGGGCTTGACGACGCGACCGAGGCGGCAGAAGTCGTCGAGGCGGTCGCCAGAGAAGGGAATTGCCCGGCCACCAATATCCGGTCGGGCAAAGTCGTAGTGGGACCCAGAGGTGATAGATCCCTCTGGCTCTATGTCCCCATGGCGGCCGCCAAGAAGCTTGTGGGCTCTGGGCGGTTGCAGGTCGGCTGGGTCGTGGCGAAGGTGGTGCTGCTGGCTGCGAGGCCTAAGCGGTGCTACAGATGCCTCGACACCGGCCACGTGGCGGCGCTGTGTAAGTGCCCGGTTGACCTCAGTCGGAACTGTTTCCGCTGTGGCAAGCCGGGGCACAAGGCGCCCGCCTGCGAGTCCGCTCCAAGCTGCCCGGTCTGCGAGGCCGCGGGCAAGGCGAAGGAGCACGTGCTGGGTGGTAGCGGCTGCATTACAGCGAAGCCGCCTCCCAGCACGAAATCGAAGCGAAAGGCTCCGTCCAAAAAGGCCCGGCATAAAAAGCCGAGGGCCACGGTCGCGGGGGCGGTTCAGCCAGCCCCAGCCATGGACGTTGAGGCCTAGACCCGTGGGCGGCGATCGGGGGATCGACCGCTCACATGTTAGGGTCCCGAGCGTAAAGCTCCCTGGGTGCCCGGGGAGCCCTCGGTGAAGGCAGGCGGCGGCATTGTATCTGGCCACCGCACCATAGAGAGCCGGACGCGGCAGCGCTTGTGGGTCGCGGAAGAATGTAATAGTACCCGTGGCCCACAGTATGGCGCAGAAGGTGGCATGGAGGGGTTTTAGTCGGTAGACCTCGGCGCACTTTACACGCGCCGAGGGAGTCCGACATACCCCGCCACCTTCCCCCGGAGCTGGCGGGGATACGTAACGTATTTCCCCTCCCTAAAAAAAAAAAAAAAAAAAAAAAAAAAAAAAAAAAAAAAAAAAAAAAAAAAAGGTTGGGGGCGATACCGGTTCCTCCTCGTGGTGTCCCTGGGCAACGGCTGAGTGCCTTTCGTCGCGTCTTTTGCGGGGGGAGGCACTCAGACGGCTGAACGCCGGTCTTTCCTATTTTCTCATCTTTTTATAATCTTCTTCTCGTTTTTGTTATGTTTTGTTACTCTATCTTTTCCACATCTTCACTTCGCTATCTTTCGTTTTGTTTTAACTCTTCTGACGGTGAGCACACACGTTAAAAGCCCGCGACCCGGGGTGTCGAAGTTTGAATGATGGCAGAACGTATTAGTACAAATAATCTCCGGGTGGGTCCCGGCAGCAATGCTGGGGAATCCCACACTCCTGCTTCGGCGGGGGTCAGGCCCGTGTATACGGAGGGGCCAACTTCTACGTTGAGGGAAGAGGTGGTCGCTGTGGCGACGGTAAGAGAGGAAGGCGCGTTGGCGCAAGCAGGATCGCAGCCGGTGCACCTAACCGCACCGGTAGCGGACTTGCTCACGGACGAGGACGTCGACTTCAGCGTGTCGCAGCCGAATGGGTTTGAGCGCATGCTGAAGTTAATGAAGAAGAAGAAGGCTCGAGGCGATGCTGACTTGCCGCGCGTTTTGTTAACGCGCGATGTGCGCATATCGTCCTTGAGCCCAAGACTTGGAAAAGACGCAAGTGAGGACTGTCTCTCGGACTCCAGCGATGTGTCGTGCGCATCGATGGACTCCGAGAGCCTGCCCACAACCCCACCGGATTTTCTTCGCATGCGAAAGCGGCGTAACACGGACTCAGACGACATGGCGCCGCCTTCTACTGGTGCGGTGCCAAAGACAAAGAAAGGACGTGGCCGGCCACCAACAACCGGCCAATACGTGGGCCTTGCGAAGGCACAGGCGGAATTGAACGCCGAAAAGGAAAAGGCCATTCGGCTTCAAGCGGAGGCTGAGTTGGCCACAAGCCTTATTCGGGCGGCAAGGGAGGACAGGGAGGCTCGGGTGTGTGGCCCGGCTCCCCCTACCCCACTTTCTGGAGAAGACACAAACGCGGCACTCAGTGCTCGCGTTGAGAGGGCTTTGGAGTCGATTTCATTAGTCGCTTCAAAGTCCTCAAATCTGAAGGGGACATTCCAGCGGTTCCTCAAGGAGGCGGTCCTCAACATCCGCACGGCCGTTTCTGAGATGAGGGGCCGCTGTGAAACAGATGAGCTGCGGGCTTTGGAAAGCCAGAACGCGCGGCTCCAACAGCAGGTCGATGATCTTCGTCGTGAGCTGGAGGAGTTGCGGCGCCAGGCGACCAAGCCCGCCGCCCCACAAGAAGACTGGAAAAAGCTGTTGTCGGAGGTCTCGCGCTCCAATATCGAGACCTTCGGCAACATGCTGAATGCGCGGCTCGCAGGGCTGGAAGACCGGCTCTTGCCGGAGCCGAGAAGACGACCTCCGTTGGCGTCGGATAGTGTCGATGTCATCGATGACACACCGGCGCCAGCGCCAGCACCGGAGAAGAGGAAGGCGCCGAAGTCTATAAAAACTGCGGCGCCCACATTTGGCGAAGTAGCGGCCCCGATAGCGCCGGCCCCTCAAACGGCCCAAGCTGCACCGGCTCCGCCAAAGACGGCACGAAGGAAGAAGCGGCCTTCAATGGCCGCTAGAGAGGCGCGAGGAGGGGCGAACATTACGCCCTCTCCAGCAGAGGCTCCGCGGAGGACGGTGGATCCGCGGAAGACGAAGAAGAAGGGGGCGGCCAGTTCAGCTAAGGCCGCTCCGAAGAAGAAAAAGACGAGGCTCCGCCCTCCGACAACTGCGGCCGTCGTTCTCACCTTAGAGACGGGGGCCTTGGCAAAGGGGGCGACCTACGCTAATTTGTTGCGTGAGGCTCGGCAGAGGATCGACCTGGGGGAGTTCCAGATCCCCAGGTTGACGATTGGCAAGAGCCAAACTGGCGGTCGCATCCTCACCATTGCGGGTGAGGGCGCCAACGAGAAGGCCGACGCTTTCGCAACGCGGCTGCGGGACGTCATAGACCCGGAGGTTGCGAAAGTAAGTCGCCCGGTGAAGTGTGTGGAGTTGCGGATCACCGGGCTAGACGACGCGACCGAGGCGACAGAAGTCGTTGAGGCGGTCGCCAATGAAGGTAATTGCCCGGCCACCAACATCCGGTCGGGCAAAGTCGTTGTTGGACCCAGGGGCGATCGTTCCCTCTGGCTGTACGTCCCAATGGCGGCCGCCAAGAAGCTTCTGAGCTTGGGGCGGCTGCAGATCGGCTGGGTCGTGGCGAAAGTGACACTGCTGGCCGCGAGGCCTAAGCGGTGTTACAAATGCCTCGACACCGGCCACCTGGCGGCGCAGTGCAAGTGCACGGTGGACCTCAGCCGGAATTGTTTCCGCTGTGGGAAGCCGGGGCACAAGGCGCCTGCCTGCGAAGCCGCTCCTTGCTGCCCGGTCTGCGAGGCCGCGGGCAAGCCGAAGGAGCACGTGCTGGGTGGTAGCGGCTGTATTACAGCGAAGCCGCCCCCCGGCACGAAGCGGAAGCGAAAGGCTCCCACAAAGAAGGCCCGGCATAAAAAGCCGGCCGGCGCAAGGGCACAACCTGCCCCCGCCATGGATGTGGTTGAAGCCTAGGCCCGTGGGCGGCGATCGGGGGATCGACCGCTCACATGTGAGGGCCCCGAGTGTAAAGCTCCCTGGGTGCCCGGGGAGTCCTCGGTGAAGGCAGGCGGCGGCATTGTATCTGGCCGCCGCATTGAAGAGAGCCGGACGCGGCAGCGCTTGTGGGTCGCGGAAGAATGCGTTTAGTTCCCGTGGCCCACAGTATGGCGCAGAAGGTGGCATGGAGGGGTTTTAGTCGGTAAACCTCGGCGCACTCTACACGCGCCGAGGGAGTCCGACATACCCCGCCGCCTTCCCCCGGAGTCGGTGGGGATACGTAACGTATTTCCCCTCCCTAAAAAAAAAAAAAAAAAAAAAAAAAAAAAAAAAAAAAAAAAAAAAAAAAAAAAAAAAAAAAAAAAATCGAATCGAATCTTCGAATCGAGCTTTCTTCTTTTTCATCGAACTGATGAAAAAGAAGAAAGCTCGGGGTGATGCGGACCTGCCGCGTGTTTTATTGACGCGCGATGTGAGGATGACGCCCCCTCGAGCGAGTACATCCATGGAAAGAGACGAAAGTGAGGACTGTCTCTCGGACTCCAGCGATATGTCTTGTGTGTCGCTGGACTCTGAAGGGCTGCCCACAAACCCGGACTTGACACGCCGAAAACGGCGCAGCACGGACGAAGACATGGGGCCGCCCTCGACAGGCGCGGTTCCGAAGGTGAAGAGGGGACGTGGCCGGCCTCCTACAACCGGCCAATACGTCGGTCTCGCCAAGGCGCAGGCAGAGCTCAACGCCGAAAAGGAGAAGGCCATTCGGCTTCAGGCGGAGGCAGAATTAGCCGCCAGCCTGATTCGTGCGGCAAAGGAAGATCGGGAGGCTCGAGTGTGTGACTCGGTTCCCAATACCACAGGCGAAGACACAAACGCGGCACTCAGTGCCCGCGTGGAGAGGGCTTTGGAGTCCATTTCTATGGTAGCTTCAAAGTCCACAAACTTGAAAGGGACGTTCCAGCGGTTCCTCAAAGAGGCGGTAGGCAACATCCGGGCGGCAGTCGCTGAGATGAGGGGCCGCTGTGAGAATGACGAGCTGCGGGCTTTGGAGAGCCAGAATGCGCGGCTCCAACAGCAGGTGGACGATTTACGTTGTCAGCTGGAGGAGTTGCGGCGCCAGGCGGCCAAGCCCGCCGCCCCACAAGAAGACTGGAAGAAGCTGTTGTCGGAGGTCTCGCGCTCCAATATCGAGACCTTCGGCAACATGCTGAATGCGCGGCTCGCGGGCCTTGAGGACAGGTTGCTGCCAGAGCCAAGAAGAAGGCCTCCGCTGGCGTCGGATAGTGCCAATGTCATCGTAGACACGCCGGCGCCAGCGCCAGCACCGGAGAAGAAAAAGACGCCGAAGTCTGTGAAAACTGCGGCGCCCACATTTGCCGAAGTGGCGGCACCGATAGCGCCGGCCCCGCAAGAGGCTCGAGCTGCACCGGTCCTACCAAAGACGGCAAGAAGAAAGAAGCGGCCTTCAATGGCTGCAAGAGAGGCGCGAGGAGGGGCGAACATTACGCCCTCTCCAGCAGAGGCTCCGCGGAGGACGGTGGATCCGCAGAAGACGAAGAAGAAGGGGGCGGCCAGTTCAGCTAAGGCCGCTCCGAAGAAGAAAAAGACGAGGCTCCGCCCTCCGACAACTGCGGCCGTCGTTCTCACTTTAGAGGCGGGGGCCTTGGCAAAGGGGGCGACCTACGCTAATTTGTTGCGTGAGGCTCGGCAGAGGATCGACCTGGGGGAGTTCCAGATCCCCAGGTTGACGATTGGCAAGAGCCAAACTGGCGGTCGCATCCTCACCATTTCGGGTGAGGGCGCCAACGAGAAGGCGGACGCATTTGCGGCGCGCCTACGAGAGGTGATTGGCCCGGAAGTGGCAAAAGTCAGTCGCCCGGTGAAGTGTGTGGAGTTGAGAGTCACCGGGCTGGACGACGCGACCGAGGCAGCTGAGGTTGTCGAGGCGGTCGCCAAAGAAGGAAATTGCCCGACCACCAACATCCGGTCGGGCAAAGTCGTTGTTGGACCCAGGGGCGATCGTTCCCTCTGGCTGTACGTCCCAATGGCGGCCGCCAAGAAGCTTCTGAGCTTGGGGCGGCTGCAGATCGGCTGGGTCGTGGCGAAAGTGACACTGCTGGCCGCGAGGCCTAAGCGGTGTTACAAATGCCTCGACACCGGCCACCTGGCGGCGCAGTGCAAGTGCACGGTGGACCTCAGCCGGAATTGTTTCCGCTGTGGGAAGCCGGGGCACAAGGCGCCTGCCTGCGAAGCCGCTCCTTGCTGCCCGGTCTGCGAGGCCGCGGGCAAGCCGAAGGAGCACGTGCTGGGTGGTAGTGGCTGTATTACAGCGAAGCCGCCCCCCGGCACGAAGCGGAAGCGAAAGGCTCCCACAAAGAAGGTCCGGCATAAAAAGCCGGCCGGCGCAAGGGCACAACCTGCCCCCGCCATGGATGTGGTTGAAGCCTAGGCCCGTGGGCGGCGATCGGGGGATCGACCGCTCACATGTGAGGGCCCCGAGTGTAAAGCTCCCTGGGTGCCCGGGGAGTCCTCGGTGAAGGCAGGCGGCGGCATTGTATCTGGCCGCCGCATTGAAGAGAGCCGGACGCGGCAGCGCTTGTGGGTCGCGGAAGAATGCGTTTAGTTCCCGTGGCCCACAGTATGGCGCAGAAGGTGGCATGGAGGGGTTTTAGTCGGTAAACCTCGGCGCACTCTACACGCGCCGAGGGAGTCCGACATACCCCGCCGCCTTCCCCCGGAGTCGGTGGGGATACGTAACGTATTTCCCCTCCCTAAAAAAAAAAAAAAAAAAAAAAAAAAAAAAAAAAAGGTTAGGTTAGGTTAGGTTGGGGGCGGTGGGGGGGCGATACCGGTTCCTCCTCGTGGTGTCCCTGGGCAACGGCTGTGTGCCTTTCGTCGCGACTTTTGCGGGGGGAGGCATACAGACGGCTGAACGCCGGTCTTTCTCTATCCTTCAACGTCCTTCTTATAACTTTCTTCGTGTTTTTTATTATGTTTTATGTTATTCTGTCTTTCACCACCTTTCTTCTCTGTCTTTCCTGTTTTATTTACCTCTTGTTGACGGTGAGCACACACGTTAAAAGCCCGCGACCCGGTGTGTCGGAGTTAGTAAAGATGGAAGAACGCAATAGACTAAATAATCTCCGGGTGGGTCCCGGCAGCAATGCTGGGGAATCCCACACCTCTGCTTCGGCGGGGGTCAGGCCCGTGTATACGGAGGGGCCAACTAGTGCGTTGAGGGAGGAGACGGTCGTGGAGACGACAGAAAAGGAGAGAGGCGCTATGGCGCAAACGAGTCTGAAACCGGTGCACCTAACCGCACCTGGGGCAGACCTTTTAACCGACGAGGACGTCGATTTCAGCATTTCGCAGCCGAATGGTTTCGAGCGAATGCTGAAACTGATGAAAAAGAAGAAAGCTCGGGGTGATGCGGACCTGCCGCGTGTTTTATTGACGCGCGATGTGAGGATGACGCCCCCTCGAGCGAGTACATCCATGGAAAGAGACGAAAGTGAGGACTGTCTCTCGGACTCCAGCGATATGTCTTGTGTGTCGCTGGACTCTGAAGGGCTGCCCACAAACCCGGACTTGACACGCCGAAAACGGCGCAGCACGGACGAAGACATGGGGCCGCCCTCGACAGGCGCGGTTCCGAAGGTGAAGAGGGGACGTGGCCGGCCTCCTACAACCGGCCAATACGTCGGTCTCGCCAAGGCGCAGGCAGAGCTCAACGCCGAAAAGGAGAAGGCCATTCGGCTTCAGGCGGAGGCAGAATTAGCCGCCAGCCTGATTCGTGCGGCAAAGGAAGATCGGGAGGCTCGAGTGTGTGACTCGGTTCCCAATACCACAGGCGAAGACACAAACGCGGCACTCAGTGCCCGCGTGGAGAGGGCTTTGGAGTCCATTTCTATGGTAGCTTCAAAGTCCACAAACTTGAAAGGGACGTTCCAGCGGTTCCTCAAAGAGGCGGTAGGCAACATCCGGGCGGCAGTCGCTGAGATGAGGGGCCGCTGTGAGAATGACGAGCTGCGGGCTTTGGAGAGCCAGAATGCGCGGCTCCAACAGCAGGTGGACGATTTACGTTGTCAGCTGGAGGAGTTGCGGCGCCAGGCGGCCAAGCCCGCCGCCCCACAAGAAGACTGGAAGAAGCTGTTGTCGGAGGTCTCGCGCTCCAATATCGAGACCTTCGGCAACATGCTGAATGCGCGGCTCGCGGGCCTTGAGGACAGGTTGCTGCCAGAGCCAAGAAGAAGGCCTCCGCTGGCGTCGGATAGTGCCAATGTCATCGTAGACACGCCGGCGCCAGCGCCAGCACCGGAGAAGAAAAAGACGCCGAAGTCTGTGAAAACTGCGGCGCCCACATTTGCCGAAGTGGCGGCACCGATAGCGCCGGCCCCGCAAGAGGCTCGAGCTGCACCGGTCCTACCAAAGACGGCAAGAAGAAAGAAGCGGCCTTCAATGGCTGCAAGAGAGGCGCGAGGAGGGGCGAACATTACGCCCTCTCCAGCAGAGGCTCCGCGGAGGACGGTGGATCCGCAGAAGACGAAGAAGAAGGGGGCGGCCAGTTCAGCTAAGGCCGCTCCGAAGAAGAAAAAGACGAGGCTCCGCCCTCCGACAACTGCGGCCGTCGTTCTCACTTTAGAGGCGGGGGCCTTGGCAAAGGGGGCGACCTACGCTAATTTGTTGCGTGAGGCTCGGCAGAGGATCGACCTGGGGGAGTTCCAGATCCCCAGGTTGACGATTGGCAAGAGCCAAACTGGCGGTCGCATCCTCACCATTTCGGGTGAGGGCGCCAACGAGAAGGCGGACGCATTTGCGGCGCGCCTACGAGAGGTGATTGGCCCGGAAGTGGCAAAAGTCAGTCGCCCGGTGAAGTGTGTGGAGTTGAGAGTCACCGGGCTGGACGACGCGACCGAGGCAGCTGAGGTTGTCGAGGCGGTCGCCAAAGAAGGAAATTGCCCGACCACCAACATCCGGTCGGGCAAAGTCGTTGTTGGACCCAGGGGCGATCGTTCCCTCTGGCTGTACGTCCCAATGGCGGCCGCCAAGAAGCTTCTGAGCTTGGGGCGGCTGCAGATCGGCTGGGTCGTGGCGAAAGTGACACTGCTGGCCGCGAGGCCTAAGCGGTGTTACAAATGCCTCGACACCGGCCACCTGGCGGCGCAGTGCAAGTGCACGGTGGACCTCAGCCGGAATTGTTTCCGCTGTGGGAAGCCGGGGCACAAGGCGCCTGCCTGCGAAGCCGCTCCTTGCTGCCCGGTCTGCGAGGCCGCGGGCAAGCCGAAGGAGCACGTGCTGGGTGGTAGTGGCTGTATTACAGCGAAGCCGCCCCCCGGCACGAAGCGGAAGCGAAAGGCTCCCACAAAGAAGGTCCGGCATAAAAAGCCGGCCGGCGCAAGGGCACAACCTGCCCCCGCCATGGATGTGGTTGAAGCCTAGGCCCGTGGGCGGCGATCGGGGGATCGACCGCTCACATGTGAGGGCCCCGAGTGTAAAGCTCCCTGGGTGCCCGGGGAGTCCTCGGTGAAGGCAGGCGGCGGCATTGTATCTGGCCGCCGCATTGAAGAGAGCCGGACGCGGCAGCGCTTGTGGGTCGCGGAAGAATGCGTTTAGTTCCCGTGGCCCACAGTATGGCGCAGAAGGTGGCATGGAGGGGTTTTAGTCGGTAAACCTCGGCGCACTCTACACGCGCCGAGGGAGTCCGACATACCCCGCCGCCTTCCCCCGGAGTCGGTGGGGATACGTAACGTATTTCCCCTCCCTAAAAAAAAAAAAAAAAAAAAAAAAAGGTTGGGGGCGGTGGGGGCGATACCGGTTCCTCCTAGTTGGTGTCCCTGGGCAACGGCTGAGTGCCTTTCGTCGCGTCTTTTGCGGGGGGAGGCATTCAGACGGCTGAACGCCGGTCTTTCTCTGTTTTCTCACCTTTTTATAATCTTCTTCTTGTTTTATTCAGTTTTTGTTACTCTATCTTTCATCGTCTTTTCTACCTCTATCTTTCATTTTTTGTTTATCTCTTCTGGAGATGGTGAGCTGGCACCAGAACCAGCCCGCGACTCGGGATGTCGGCGTTCTGAACATGGTGGATCGTGAATTGAAAAATATTCCCCGGGTGGGTCCCAGCAGTAATGCTGGGGAATCCCACCCCTCTGCTTCGGCGGGGGGCTGCCCCACGTATACGGGGGGGGCACAAGACACGACGAGGAAGGGAGAGGTGGCCGCTGCGGCGGTGAAGAAGGAGAGAGGCGCGAGTTCGCGCGATGATTCGAAACCGGCGCACCTAACCTAACCTAACCTAACCTAACTCGAGGTGATGCGGATCTGCCGCGTGTATTAATGACACGTGATGTGAGGATAGCGTCCCTGAGCCCGAGACTACCGGACAAGACAAGTGAGGACTGTCTCTCGGACTCCAGCGATGTGTCGTGCGCATCGATGGACTCCGGGAGTCTGCCCACATCCCCACCTGATTTTCTGCGCCATCGAAAGAGGCGAAACACCGACAGCGATGACATGGCGCCGCCCTCAACAGGGGCGGTGCCGAAGACCAAGAAGGGACGTGGCCGGCCTCCAACAACCGGTCAATACGTCGGCCTTGCAAAGGCACAAGCGGAGCTGAACGTAGAAAAGGAGAAGGCAATTCGGCTTCAGGCGGAAGCCGAATTGGCTTCAAGCTTAATACAGACAGCAAGGGAGGCTCGGGAGTCTCGGGTGTGTGGCTCGGCTCCCCCTTCCCCATCAGGAGAAGACACAAACGCGGCGCTTGGTGCCAGCGTTGAGAGGTCCTTGGAGATGATCGCCATGGTCGCTTCGAGGTCCTCAAACCTGAAAGGAACGTTCCAGCGGTTCCTCAAGGAGGCGGTCAGCAACATCCGAGCGGCCGTCACCGAAATGAGGGGCCGCTGTGAAAATGACGAGCTGCGGGCTTTGGAGGGCCAGAACGCGCGGCTCCAAAGGCAAGTCGACGAGCTTCGCCGTGAGCTGGAGGAGTTGCGGCACCAGGCGGCAAAGCCTGCGGGCCCACAAGAAGATGTAAGGCAGCTGTTGTCGGAGGTCTCGCGCTCCAATATCGAGACCTTCGGCAACATGCTGAATGCAAGGCTCGCAGGCCTGGAAGATAGGCTGCTGCCAGAGCCACGAAGAAGGCCTCCGCTGGCGTCGGACTCTCCGGCGCCGGCGCCGGTACCGGAGAAGACGAAGGCGCCGAAGACGAAAAAAGCGGCGGCGCCAAGTTACGCAGAGGCAGCGGCTCCGATAGCGCCGGCCCCTCAAGAGGCTCGAGCAGCTCCGGCACCGCCTAAGCCGAAAAAGAAAAGGAAGCAGCCATCAATGGCCGCCAGAGAAGCGAGAGGAGGGGCGAACGCAGCGCCCTCTCCCGCAGAGGCCCCGCCGACAACCGTCGGTGCGCATAAGGCCCAAAGGAAGAAGGGTGCGGCTACATCATCCAAAGCCGCACCGAAGAAGAGAAAGGCGAGACTCCGCCCTCCGACCACTGCGGCCGTGACTCTTACACTGGAGGCTGCGGCTGTAGGACAGGGGGCGACGTACGCCAAATTGCTGCGGGAGGCTCGGCTGAGGATCGACCTAGGGGAACTCGCAATCCCCAGGTTGACGATCCAAAGCAGCCAAACCGGCGGGCGCATCCTCAAGATAGAGGGGGAGGGCGCGACCGAGAAGGCGGATGTATTTGCAGCAAAGCTGCGTGAAGTAATAGGCCCTGAAGTGGCAAGAGTCGGTCGCCCGGTGAAGTGCGCGGAAATGCGGGTCACCGGGCTGGATGACGCGACGGAGGCCGCTGAGGTTGTAGCGGCGGTCGCCAGCGAAGGAGGTTGCCCGGCCACCAACATCCGGTCGGGCAAAGTAGTCGTGGGCGCCAGAGGCGACAGATCCCTCTGGCTCAGTGTTCCCTTTGCGGCCGCCAAGAAGCTTCTGCGCTCTGGGCGGCTGCGTGTCGGTTGGGTCATGGCAAAGGTGGCGCTGCTGGCCGCGAGGCCTAAGCGGTGTTATCGGTGCCTTGACACCGGCCATGTGGCGGCGAGGTGCAAGTGCTCGGTGGACCTCAGCAGGAATTGCTTCCGCTGTGGAAAGCCGGGCCACAAAGCGCCCGAGTGTGAGTCGGCTCCAAATTGCCCGGTCTGCGAGACCGCGGGCAAACCAAAGGAGCACGCGCTGGGGAGCAGCGGCTGTATTACAGCGAAGCCGCCTCCCAGCACGAAGAAACGGAAGCGCAAGGCTCCCACTAAAAAGGCCCGGCAGAAAAAGCCGCAGGCCATGGATGTGGTAGAAGCCTAGGCCCGTGGGCGGCGATCGGGGGATCGACCGCTCACTTGTGAGGGTCCCGAGAGTGGAAGCTCCCTGGATGCCCGGGGAGCCCTCGGTTGAAGGCAGGCGGCGGCATCCTATCTAGCCGCCGCACCGAAGAGAGCCGGACGCGGCAGCGCTTGTGGGTCGCGGAAGAATGTGATAGTACCCGTGGCCCACAGTATGGCGCAGAAGGTGGCATGGAGGGGTTTTAGTCGGTAAACCTCGGCGCACTCTACACGCGCCGAGGGAGTCCGACATACCCCGCCGCCTTCCCCCGGAGTCGGTGGGGATACGTAACGTATTTCCCCTCCCTAAAAAAAAAAAAAAAAAAAAAAAAAAAAAAAAAGGTTGGGGGCGGTACCGGTTCCTCCACGTTGGTGTCCCTGGGCAACGGCTGTGTGCCTTTCGTCGCGTCTTTTGCGGGGGGAGGCATACAGACGGCTGAACGCCGGTCTTTCCTATTTTCTCCTCTGTTTATAATCTTCTTCTTGTTTTTGTTTTGTTTATTTACTCTATCCTTTCAACATCTTTTCTACGCTATCTTTCTCATTTTTGTTAACTTCTTCCGACGGTGAGCACACACGTTAAAAGCCCGCGACCCGGTGTGTCGGAGTTAGTAAAGATGGCAGAACGTATTAGTACAAATAATCTCCGGGTGGGTCCCGGCAGCAATGCTGGGGAATCCCACACTCCTGCTTCGGCGGGGGTCAGGCCCGTGTATACGGAGGGGCCAACTTCTACGTTGAGGGAAGAGGTGGTCGCTGTGGCGACGGTAAGAGAGGAAGGCGCGTTGGCGCAAGCAGGGGCGCAGCCGGTGCACCTAACCGCACCGGTAGCGGACTTGCTCACGGACGAGGACGTCGACTTCAGCGTGTCGCAGCCTAATGGGTTTGAGCGCATGCTGAAGTTAATGAAGAAGAAGAAGGCTCGAGGCGATGCTGACTTGCCGCGCGTTTTGTTAACGCGCGATGTGCGCATATCGTCCTTGAGCCCAAGACCTGGAAAAGACGCAAGTGAGGACTGTCTCTCGGACTCCAGCGATGTGTCGTGCGCATCGATGGACTCCGAGAGCCTGCCCACAACCCCACCGGATTTTCTTCGCATGCGAAAGCGGCGTAACACGGACTCAGACGACATGGCGCCGCCTTCTACTGGTGCGGTGCCAAAGACCAAGAAAGGACGTGGCCGGCCACCAACAACCGGCCAATACGTGGGCCTTGCGAAGGCGCAGGCGGAATTGAACGCCGAAAAGGAAAAGGCCATCCGGCTTCAAGCGGAGGCTGAATTGGCCACTAGCCTTATTCGTACGGCTAGGGAGGATCGGGAGGCTCGGGTGTGTGGCCCGGCTCCCCATACCCCACTTTCTGGAGAAGACACGAACGCGGCACTCAGTGCACGCGTTGAGAGGGCTTTGGAGTCGGTCACGTTGGTCGCTTCAAAGTCTTCTAATTTGAAAGGGACTTTCCAGCGGTTCCTCAAGGACGCGGTCGTCAACATCCGTGCGGCCGTCGCCGAGATGAGGGGCCGCTGTGAAACGGACGAGCTGCGGGCTTTGGAGAGCCAGAACGCACGGCTCCAACAGCAGGTGGACGACTTACGTTACCAGCTGGAGGAGTTGCGGCGCCAGGCGGCCAAGCCCGTGGCCCCACAAGGAGAGAATTTGAAGCAGCTGTTGTCGGAGGTCTCGCGCTCCAATATCGAGACCTTCGGCAATATGCTGAATGCGCGGCTCGCGGGCCTTGAGGACAGGTTGCTGCCAGAGCCAAGAAGAAGGCCTCCGCTGGCGTCGGATAGTGCCAATGTCATCGTAGACACGCCGGCGCCAGCGCCAGCACCGGAGAAGAAAAAGACGCCGAAGTCTGTAAAAACTGCGGCGCCCACATTTGCCGAAGTGGCGGCACCGATAGCGCCGGCCCCGCAAGAGGCTCGAGCTGCACCGGCCCCACCAAAGACGGCAAGAAGAAAGAAACGGCCTTCAATGGCTGCGAGAGAAGCGGCGCGAGGGGGCACGAATACAGCGCCTTCCCCTGCCGAAGCCCCGCGGGAGCAAACGAGCAGGGCTGAAAAGAAGAAAAGGGCGGCCAGTTCAGCTAAGGCCGCTCCGAAGAAGAAGAAAGCGAGGCTCCGCCCTCCTACTACCGCGGCAGTTGTCCTCACTCTGGATGAGAGGGCCGTGGCTAAGGGGGCGACCTACGCCAACTTGTTGAGAGAGGCTCGGCTGCGAATCGACCTGGGCGAGTTACAGATCCCCAGGCTGGAGATTAGCAGCAGCCAAACAGGAGGTCGCATTCTCACCATAGCCGGTGAGGGTGCCCAGGAGAAGGCCGATGCGTTTGCGGCGCGTCTACGCGACGTTATTGACCCGGATGTGGCGAAGGTCAGTCGCCCGGTGAAGTGCGTGGAGATGAGAGTCACCGGGCTGGACGACGCGACCGAGGCATCTGAGGTTGTCGAAGCGGTCGCCAGAGAAGGAAATTGCCCGGCCACCAATATTCGGTCGGGCAAAGTTGTTGTTGGGCCCAGAGGGGATAGATCCCTCTGGATGTACGTCCCTATGGCGGCCGCCAAGAAGCTTCTGGGCTGTGGGCGGCTGCAGGTTGGCTGGGTCGGGGCGAAGGTGGTGCTGCTGGCCGCGAGGCCTAAGCGGTGCTACAAGTGCCTCGACACCGGCCACGTGGCAGCGCAGTGTAAGTGCACGGTGGACCTCAGCCGGAACTGTTTCCGCTGTGGGAAGCCGGGGCACAAAGCGCCTGCCTGCGAGGCCGCTCCTTGCTGCCCGGTCTGCGAGGCCACGGGCAAGCCGAAGGAGCACGTGCTGGGAGGTAGCGGCTGTATCACAGCAGTAAAGCCGCCCCCTGGCACGAAGCGGAAGCGAAAGGCTCCCACAAAGAAGGCCCGGCAGAAAAAGCCGCTGGCTGGCGCAAGGGCACAACCTGCCCCCGCCATGGATGTGGTTGAAGCCTAGGCCCGTGGGCGGCGATCGGGGGATCGACCGCTCACATGTAAGGGCCCCGAGTGTGAAGCTCCCTGGATGCCCGGGGAGTCCTCGGTGAAGGCAGGCGGCGGCATTGTATCTGGCCGCCGCACCGAAGAGAGCCGGTCGCGGCAGCGCTTGTGGGTCGCGGAAGAATGCGTTTAGTTCCCGTGGCCCACAGTATGGCGCAGAAGGAGGCATGGGGGGGTTTTAGTCGGTAAACCCCGGCGCACACTACAGCGCCGGCGGGAGCCCGACATAACCCACCGCCTTCCCCCGGAGTCGGCGGGTATGCGTAACGCATTTCCCCTCCTCAAAAAAAAAAAAAAAAAAAAAAAAAGGTTAGGTTAGGTTAGGTTAGGTTAGGTTAGGTTAGGTTAGGTTAGGTTAGGTTAGGTTAGGTTAGGTTAGGTTAGGTTAGGTTAGGTTAGGTTAGGTTGGGGGCGATACCGGTTCCTCCTCGTGGTGTCCCTGGGCAACGGCTGAGTGCCCCTCGTTGTGTCTTTTGCAGGGGGGGGCATTCAGACGGCTGAACGCCGGTCTTTCTCTATCTTTCAACGTCTTTTTATAACTTTCTTCTGTTTTATTTATGTTTTGTTGATCTATCTTTCACCACCTTTCTTCTCTATACTTCCATTTTTATTTATCTCTTCTGGAGATGGTGAGCTGGCACCAGAACCAGCCCGCGACTCGGGATGTCGGAGAGTTTCGCTATGGAGGATCGTAATTTGAAAAAGATTCCCCGGGAGGGTCCTGGCAGAAATGTCGGGGAATCCCTCCCCTCCGCCTCGGCGGAGGGCTGCTCCACGTATACGGGGGGGGCACAACTTGCGATGAGGAAGGATGAGGTGGCCGCTACGGCGGTAGTGAAGGAGAGTGGCGTGAGTACACGCAATAGTCCGAAACCGGCGCACCTAACCGCGTCGGGGGCGGAACTACTTACTGACGAGGATGTGGATTTTTCTGTGTCGCAGCCAAACGGATTCGAACGGATGGTTGCTCTCATGAAGAAAAAGAAGGCTCGGGGCGACGCGGACTTGCCGCGCGTACTCTCACGCGCGATGTGAGAATGTCGTCTCTGAGTCCTGGTGTACCGAAAGACGACAGTGAGGACTGTTACTCGGACTCCAGCGATATCTCTCGCGTATCGCTGGACTCCGAGGAGCTGCCCACAAACCCACCGGATTTTCTTCGCCTGCGAAAGCGGCGTAATACCGATTCTGACGACATGGCGCCGCCGTCATCAGGTGAGGTGCCCAAAACTAAGAAAGGACGTGGTCGGCCTCCAACAACCGGCCAGTACGTAGGTCTTGCCAAGGCACAGGCAGACCTGAATAAAGAGAAGGCAGAGGCCATTCGGCTCCAAGCTGAGGCAGAATTGGCGGCGGATATGCTTCGGGCGGCAAGGGAGACGCGGGTTCCAGGCCCGGCTCCCCCCGTCCTGACTCCCGGAGAAGACAGGACGAGCGTGGCGCTCCACGAATGCGTCGAGAGGTCCTTGGAGTCCATCGCGATGGTGGCTTCCAGGTCCTCCAACCTGAAGGGGACCTTCCAACGGTTCCTCAAAGAGGCGGTCAGCAATATTCGCGTGGCTGTCAGCGAAATGAGGGGCCGTTGTGAAACAGATGAGATGCGGGCTCTAGAGAGCCAAAACGCGCGGCTCCAAAAGCAGGTCGACGAGCTTCGTCGTGAGCTGGAGGAGTTGCGGCGCCAGGCGACCAAGCCCACCGCTCCACAAGAAGATGTGAGGAAGCTGTTGTCGGAGGTCTCGCGCTCCAATATCGAGACCTTCGGCAACATGCTGAATGCGCGGCTCGCAGGGCTGGAAGACCGGCTCTTGCCGGAACCGAGAAGACGACCTCCGCTGGCGTCGGATAGTGTCGATGTCATCGAAGACACACCGGCGCCAGCGCCAGCACCGGAGAAGAGGAAGGCGCCGAAGCCTAAGAAGACGGCGGCGCCCTCATATGCCGAAGCAGCGGCTCCAATTGCACCGGCCCCGCAAGAGGCCCGGCCTGCACCGGTCCCGACTAAGGCTAAAAGGAAGAAGCGGCCAACAATGGCCGCAAGAGAAGCGGCGCAAGGGGGGGCGATTCCAACGCCCTCCTCAGCTGAAGCCCCTCGGACCACCGCAGGTTCCCGGAAGGACAGAAAGAAGAAGGAACCGAAGAAGAGGAAAGCGAGGCTCCGTCCTCCTAATACCGCGGCCGTCGCCCTCACCTTGGAGGCGGAGGCTGCAAAGAAGGGGGCGACCTACGCCCAACTGTTGAAAGAGGCTAGGCTGAGGATTGACCTGGGGGAGTTTGGAATCCCCAGGCTGTCGATCTCCAACAGCCAAACTGGTGGTCGCATCCTAACTATAGCCGGTGAGGGTGCACAGGAGAAGGCCGACGCTTTCGCAGCGCGGCTGCGGGAGGTGATCGGCCCCGAGTTGGTAAAGGTCAGTCGCCCGGTGAAGTGCGTGGAGATGCGGGTCACCGGGCTCGACGACGCAACGGAGGCCGCTGATGTTATTGAGGCGGTCGCTAAAGAAGGAGGTTGCCCGGCTACCAACATCCGGTCGGGCAAAATTGTTGTGAGTCCCAGAGGCGATCGGTCGCTCTGGATGTATGTTCCGATGACGGCCGCCAAAAAGCTTTTGAGCACGGGGAGGCTGCAAGTCGGCTGGGTCTCGGCAAAGGTGGTGCTGCTGGCCGCGAGGCCTAAGCGGTGCTACCGATGCCTTGACACCGGCCATTTGGCGGCGAGGTGCCAGTGCACGGTGGACCTCAGCAGGAATTGTTTCCGCTGTGGAAAGCCGGGGCACAAGGCGCCGGAATGTGTGTCTGCTCCGAGCTGCCCAGTCTGTGAGGCAGCGGGAAAAGATAAGGGGCACGCGCTGGGCGGTAGCGGCTGTATTACAGCAAAGCCGCCTCCCAGCACGAAACAGAAGAAGAAGGCTCCATCAAAGAAGGTGCGGCTTAAAAAGTCGCGCCCAGTTACCGGCAGGGACGTTTTGGCCGGACCTGCCGAAGAGGCCATGGAAGCCTAGGCCCGTGGGCGGCGATCGGGGGATCGACCGCTCACATGTGAGGGCCCCGAGTGTAAAGCTCCCTGGGTGCCCGGGGAGTCCTCGGTGAAGGCAGGCGGCGGCATTGTATCTGGCCGCCGCATTTAAGAGAGCCGGACGCGGCAGCGCTTGTGGGTCGCGGAAGAATGCGTTTAGTTCCCGTGGCCCGCAGTATGGCGCAGAAGGTGGCATGGAGGGGTTTTAGTCGGTAAACCTCGGCGCACTCTACACGCGCCGAGGGAGTCCGACATACCCCGCTGCCTTCCCCCGGAGTCGGCGGGGATACGTAATGTATTTCCCCTCCTAAAAAAAAAAAAAAAAAAAAAAAAAAAAAAAAAAAAAAAAAAAAAAAAAAAAAAAAAAAAAAAAAAAAAAAAAAAAAAGGTTAGGTTAGGTTGGGGGCGATACCGGTTCCTCCTCGTGGTGTCCCTGGGCAACGGCTGAGTGCCTTTCGTCGCGTCTTTTGCGGGGGGAGGCACTCAGACGGCTGAACGCCGGTCTTTCTCTATTTTCTCACCTTTTTATAATCTTCTTCTTGTTTTATTCAGTTTTTGTTACTCTATCTTTCATCGTCTTTTCTACCTCTATCTTTCATTTTTGTTTATCTCTTCTGGAGATGGTGAGCTGGCACCAGAACCAGCCCGCGACTCGGGATGTCGGAGCTCTGAACATGGTGGATCGTGAATTGAAAAATATTCCCCGGGTGGGTCCCGGCAGTAATGCTGGGGAATCCCACCCCTCCGCTTCGGCGGGGGGCTGCCCCACGTATACGGGGGGGGCACAAGACACGATGAGGAAGGGAGAGGTGGCCGCTGCGGCGGTGATGAAGGAGAGAGGCGCGAGTTCGCGCGATGATTCGAAACCGGCGCACCTAACCGCGTCGGGGGCGGATTTGTTGACGGATGAAGACGTCGACTTCAGTGTGTCGCAGCCTAATGGGTTCGAGCGCATGCTGAGGTTGATGAAGAGGAAGAAGGCTCGAGGTGATGCGGATCTGCCGCGTGTATTAATGACACGTGATGTGAGGATAGCGTCCCTGAGCCCGAGACTACCGGACAAGACAAGTGAGGACTGTCTCTCGGACTCCAGCGATGTGTCGTGCGCATCAATGGACTCCGGGAGCCTGCCCACATCCCCACCTGATTTTCTGCGCCATCGAAAGAGGCGAAATACCGACAGCGATGACATGGCGCCGCCCACAACAGGGGCGGTGCCGAAGACCAAGAAGGGACGTGGCCGGCCTCCAACAACCGGTCAATACGTCGGCCTTGCAAAGGCACAAGCGGAGCTGAACGTAGAAAAGGAGAAGGCAATTCGGCTTCAGGCGGAAGCCGAATTGGCTGCGAGCTTAATGCAGACAGCAAGGGAGGCTCGGGAGTCTCGGGTGTGTGGCTCGGCTCCCCCTTCCCCATCAGGAGAAGACACAAACGCGGCGCTTAGTGCCAGCGTTGAGAGATCCTTGGAGATGATCGCCATGGTCGCTTCGAGGTCCTCAAACCTAAAAGGAACGTTCCAGCGGTTCCTCAAGGAGGCGGTCAGTAACATCCGAGCGGCCGTCACCGAGATGAGGGGCCGCTGTGAAAATGACGAGCTGCGGGCTTTGGAGGGCCAGAACGCGCGGCTCCAAAGGCAAGTCGACGATCTTCGCCGTGAGCTGGAGGAGTTGCGGCGCCAGGCGGCAAAGCCTGCGGCCCCACAGGAAGATATAAGGCAGCTGTTGTCGGAGGTCTCGCGCTCCAATATCGAGACCTTCGGCAACATGCTGAATGCAAGGCTCGCAGGCCTGGAAGATAGGTTGCTGCCAGAGCCACGAAGAAGGCCTCCGCTGGCGTCGGACACTCCGGCGCCGGCGCCAATACCGGAGAAGACGAAGGCGCCGAAGACGAAAAAAGTGGCGGCGCCAAGTTACGCCGAGGCAGCGGCTCCGATAGCGCCGGCCCCACAAGAGGCTCGAGCAGCTCCGGCACCGTCTAAAAAGAAAAGGAAGCGGCCATCAATGGCCGCCAGAGAAGCGCGAGGAGCGGCGAACGCAGCGCCCTCTCCCGCAGAGGCCCCGTCGATCACAGTTGGTGCGCAAAAGGCCCAAAAGAAGAAGGGTGCGGCTACATCATCCAAAGCCGCACCGAAGAAGAGAAAGGCGAGGCTCCGCCCTCCGACCACTGCGGCCGTGACTCTTACACTGGAGGCAGCGGCGGTAAGGCAGGGGGCGACTTACGCCAAATTGCTGCGGGAGGCTCGGCTGAGGATTGACCTGGGGGAACTCCAAATCCCCAGGTTGACGATCCAAAACAGCCAAACCGGCGGGCGCATCCTCAAGATAGAGGGGGAGGGCGCGAGCGAGAAGGCGGATGTATTCGCAGCGAAGCTGCGTGAGGTTATAGGCCCTGAAGTGGCAAAGGTCGGTCGCCCGGTGAAGTGCGCGGAAATGCGGGTCACCGGGCTGGACGATGCGACGGAGGCTGCTGAAGTGGTAGCGGCAGTCGCGAGTGAAGGAGGTTGCCCGGCCACCAACATCCGGTCGGGCAAAGTAGCTGTGGGCGCCAGAGGCGACAGATCCCTCTGGCTCAGTGTACCCTTTGCGGCCGCCAAAAAGCTTCTGCGCTCTGGGCGGCTGCGTGTCGGTTGGGTCATGGCAAAGGTGGCGCTGCTGGCTGCGAGGCCTAAGCGGTGTTATCGATGCCTTGACACCGGCCATATGGCGGCGAGGTGCAAGTGCTCGGTGGACCTTAGTAGGAATTGTTTCCGCTGTGGAAAGCCGGGCCACAAAGCGCCCGAATGTGAGTCGGCTCCGAATTGCCCGGTCTGCGAGGCCGCGGGCAAACCAAAGGAGCACGCGCTGGGGAGTAGCGGCTGTATCACAGCAGCAAAGCCGCACCCCGGCGCGAAGCCCAAGAGAAAGGCGCCATCTAAAAAGGCACGGCACAAAAAGCCGCGCCCAGTTACCGGCAGGGGGGTTCTGGCCCAACCTGCCGAAGAGGCGATGGAAGCCTAGGCCCGTGGGCGGCGATCGGGGGATCGACCGCTCACATGTGAGGGCCCCGAGTGTGAAGCTCCCTGGATGCCCGGGGAGTCCTCGGTGAAGGCAGGCGGCGGCATCCTATCTAGCCGCCGTACCGAAGAGAGCCGGACGCGGCAGCGCTTGTGGGTCGCGGAAGAATGCGTTTAGTTCCCGTGGCCCACAGTATGGCGCAGAAGGAGGCATGGGGGGGTTTTAGTCGGTAAACCCCGGCGCACACTACAGCGCCGGCGGGAGCCCGACATAACCCACCGCCTTCCCCCGGAGTCGGCGGGTATGCGTAACGCATTTCCCCTCCTCAAAAAAAAAAAAAAAAAAGGTTAGGTTAGGTTAGGTTAGGTTAGGTTAGGTTAGGTTAGGTTAGGTTAGGTTAGGTTAGGTTAGGTTAGGTTAGGTTAGGTTAGGTTGGGGGCGAAGCCGGTTCCTCCACGTTGGTGTCCCTGGGCAACGTCTGGGTGCTCCACTTCGTCGATTTTGCGGGGTGGGGACCTCAGACGGCTGATCGCCGGTTCTATCTTTCTTCTTCACTATCTTTCACCGCCTGTTTAGTAAGTTGTCTTCTTTTGCATTGTTTTAATTTGGTTATCTCTATTTTTCACCATCTTTGTTTCCTCTTCTGCTATCTTTCCGTTTTTGTTTACTCTTGTGACGAGTGAGCTGCACTTTAACTAGCCCGCGACCCGGGGTGTCGGTGCTTTGAATGATGAATCGTAATGTCGAAAGTATTCTCCGGGTGGGTCCCGACAATGTCGGGGAATCCCACACCCTGTCCTCGGACAGGGTCTGGTCCTTGTATACGGAGGGGCCAAACATTGCGCAGAGTCTGGAGGAGGCCGTGGATACGGTGAATGAAGTGAGAAGAGCGGAGGAAGGCGCGAAGTTATGCGCGAATCTGAATCCGGTGCCCCTAACCGCACCGGAGGCGGATGAAATGATGATGAAAACCAACGACCCTAGGCCATCGAAACGGATTCCTATCGTGCAACTCGAAAGGATGTCGGACTCGGATTGTTCGTTGCGCACTGCGACAAGCTCTCGCGCGTCTTCGCGCGATCGATCAGGGAGCATGACAGGAAAAAGGAGGTTGTCAGACTCTGAGTCGGGCTCGGACGATGGAAGATCGGTGCGGTCTGTTCGCTCGAATCTAAGTCGAAGGAACGATACCCCTGCCAAAAGGGGCAGAGGGCGTCCCCCAACAACCGGGGACTATGTCGGAAGGGCGGCGGCTAAACGCGAGCTGCTGGAGCTGGAGTACGAGGAATTGAGACTCCAAGCAGAGAAGGAGGTTGCTGCATCGCTTCTCAGAGCGCAGAGGAGAGATGAAAAGGCAGCAAGAAGTCAGACGGAGCGCGCGACCCTTGATGGGCTCCCGGCCGCCACCAAACTTAAAACGGTTGGCGAGCAAGGCCTAGAGCTCATCAAGATGGTCCGCATGAAGAGTGGAAATCTCAAGGGCACATTCACAAAGGCCCTTAGAGAAGGAGAGGCGAAGGTAGAAGAGTCGGTCCGCGGCCTTGCTTCACTCAGGGAGGACACGCTCAAACTAGAAGCTGAAAATATGCGCCTCAAGGCGGAAGTTGCGCAGTTGCGGGAGAAGGCGAGTCGGGTACAGAAGGTGCCATCAAGACCGCCTCCGTCAGGAAACAATGTTGCAGAGTCCAGAGTCGCTGCACATCAAAGCGACTCTGAAATACTCACCGTTGCGGGATTGCGGGCCATGTTCGAAGAGTTCTCCAGCTCTATCATGGAAAGAACCTCGAACATGGTCAACGCTAGAATAGACTTCATGCAGGATAGACTGCTACCGGCTAAGAGGCTCCGCCCGCCATTGGCCGCAGATAAAAGGAGAGATGACGCGATGGACTTCACTGAGGGGCGGCCAGATGAAGCAGTGGCTGGTCCTTCCGGAGTGATCTCAGCTTCGGTGGCAAAATCTTCTGCGGCTGCTACACCTTCTGCAGCTGCATCTGAAAAAGAAACAGAAAAAGTTAAACAGAAGAAGAAGGCTAAGAAGGGAAAGATCCAGGCAAAGGAAAAGGAGAAGCCGACAGAAAAACAGCCGGCCCCAGCAGCGGTTGCTGCTCCCGGCCCTTCGTCTACTGAGGAAGGCTGGAATGTGGTGGCTCGCAAGAAGGGAAAGACGAAAGGAAAGGAGAGTAAAAACCCGGATACGACACAGGCCCAGCCAAAGGGGACTACAAAAGCTCCCCAAAAGCCGAAACCCAAGAATAGGATTAGGAGGCGGAAAAACCCAGCTCCCGTTACTGCTGCGGTCGTTATAACACTGCAGCAGGAATCGGTCGAACGTGGGACAACATATGGTGATGTGCTTGTCAAAGCCCGACAAGAAATCAACTTGGCGGAGCTAGGTCTAAATGATGGCGTCAGAATTAGGCAGGCGGCAACGGGGGCTCGAATCATGGAGCTCCCCGCAAATGCGACGAGCGAAATGGCAGACCGTTTCGCCGAAAAACTGCGGGGCGTACTCGCGGGAGTGGCCAAAGTCGCAAGGCCCGTCCGATGCTCGGATGTCCGCATATCTGGGCTCGACGACTCGATCACGCGGGACGCCGTTCTGTCGGCAGTTGTGGAAAAGACGGGTTGCTCTCCGGAACACGTGAAGGGGGGTGACGTCCGCGAAGGCCCTGGAGGAACGGGAACCCTGTGGGTGAAGTGTCCCGCGGCTGCCGCTAGCACCCTGGTGGCTGCGGGTCGTTTACTAGTAGGCTGGAGTTCGGCGCGCGTCCAGCCCCTTGAGCCCAGGGTCATGAAGTGCTACCGTTGCCTTGAAATCGGTCACACAGGGCGGCGGTGCACTTCCGAGGTCGACCGGAGCGAATTGTGCTTCCGATGCGGCCAAGCCGGGCATAAGTCGTCCTTCTGCTCGGATAAACCGCACTGTGCGGTGTGCTCGGCGGCGGGGAGAAATCCCAACCACACCATTGGCGGAAAAGGTTGTGCTCCTCCGAAGAAGGGGCGCAACCGAAGAAGGTCTCATCCTCAAGCGGCGGGTCGGCCTCAAGCCCGACAGGACGAAAATATGGAGACCAATAATGGATAGCGGCCCCATTAAAGTACTTCAGACGAATCTGAATCATTGCGCTGGCGCTCAGGATCTTTTGTTCGATGCGCTGGTGCGATGGCAAATAGATGTGGCTATAGTGGCTGAGCCATATTACGTCCCAGCCCGCAGCACCTGGGTGGGTGACTTGACTGGCTTCGTCGCCATTCATGGAAGGGACAATGGCCCCCCACTTCACGTGAGGGAGAGAGGCCAAGGTTTCGTGGTAGTGGATCGGGGAGAGTACACAATCTTCGGCGTGTACTTCTCTCCGAACAGAACGCTCGCCGAATTCGAGGCCTTTCTGGGCGAGTTGCTGGCGGCAGTGTTAAGAGCGGCCCCGAGGCCTGCTCTTGTCGCCGGCGATTTTAATGCGAAGAGTACAGCATGGGGCTCTCCGGTGACCGACACCAGAGGAGATGCCGTGTTGGAGTGGGCCGTTCAGACCGGTCTGTCTATTTTAAACCGCGGGAGCGCACCCACATGCGTTCGGCCGCAGGGGAGTTCGATCGTCGACCTCTCCTTCGCCAGCCCCGCGGTTGGACGACTGGTCCAAGACTGGAGAGTGGAGGAGGATGTAGAGACGCTGTCGGACCACTTATACATCCGTTTCAGCGTCTCCCCTGCCAGTACAACGCGAACGGTTCCGCGTTCGCCTGCAGGTGCCACAGCATTCCCGCGCTGGGCACTTACCAAGATGAACCCGGAAGCACTTAAAGAGGCGGTGGAGGTGGAGGCCTGGACGCCGAAACCCGTGACAGTGGATGTGGACGAGGAAGCACGTTGGTTTCGGGAGGCCTTGTCCCGCGTATGCGATGCGGCTATGCCCCGCACTCGCGGCCCTGCATCAAAGAAGCAGGTGTATTGGTGGACGGACGCGATTGCGGAGCTTCGGCAGCAGTGCGTAAGGGCACGCCGACCGTACCAGCGACAAATGCGAAGGAGAATACGGGACGAGCCACTCGAGAGGAGACTCAGAGCCGAGTACAGCGCTGCCAAGAGCGCTCTACATCTGGGCATCCAGCAGGCTAAGGACGCTGCTCGAGAAGAAATGCTGGCGGAGCTGAACCGGGATCCATGGGGGCGCCCGTATCGAACGGTGCGCAACAAGATCGGCCATGGCCCGCCAGTTATTGAGGCGATGCCACCGGAGCAGTTGCCTGTGATCGTGTCGGCGCTGTTCCCAACTGTCGCGGTTTTGGAGTCACCAACCGACCTAGAGACGGCGTGGCTTGAGGAGATTCCGCCCGTTTCGGAGGGAGAGCTCGACTCAGCCATACTTAGGCTGAGCGAGCGAAAGACGGCGCCCGGCCCGGACGGAATTCCCGGAAGAGTTTGGGTGAAGGCGATGGGGCCGCTGAAAGAAAGAATGCGGGATCTTTTTGACGCGTGCCTGACACAGGCGGAATTCCCACAGCTGTGGAAAGAGGGCAAGCTTGTGCTCCTCAAGAAGGATGGCCGACCACCAACATCCGGTCGGGCAAAGTTGTCGTGGGTCCCAGAGGGGATAGATCCCTCTGGTTGTATGTCCCAATAGCGGCTGCCAAGAAGCTGGTGAGCTCTGGGCGGCTGAAAGTGGGCTGGGTCGTGGCGAAGGTGGCGCTGCTGGCCGCGAGGCCTAAGCGCTGTTACCGTTGCCTCGACACCGGCCACCTGGCGGCGAACTGTAAGTGCCTGGTGGACCTCAGTCGGAACTGTTTCCGCTGTGGGAAGCCGGGGCACAAGGCGCCAACATGCGAAGCGGCTCCGAGCTGCCCGGTGTGTGAAACCGCCGGCAAGCCTAAGGAGCACGCGCTGGGGAGCAGCGGCTGTATCACAGCGAAGCCCGCCCCCAGCACGAAGAAACGGAAGCGCAAGGCTCCCACTAAGAAGGCCCGGCAGAAAAAGCCGCAGGCCATGGATGTGGTAGAAGCCTAGGCCCGTGGGCGGCGATCGGGGGATCGACCGCTCACAAGTGAGGGCCCCGAGTGTGAAGCTCCCTGGGTGCCCGGGGAGTCTCGGTGAAGGCAGGCGGCGGCATTGTATCTGGCCGCCGCATTGAAGAGAGCCGGACGCGGCAGCGCTTGTGGGTCGCGGAAGAATGCGTTTAGTTCCCGTGGCCCGCAGTACGGCGCAGAAGGTGGCATGGAGGGGTTTTAGTCGGTAAACCTCGGCGCACTCTACACGCGCCGAGGGAGTCCGACATACCCCGCCGCCTTCCCCCGGAGTCGGTGGGGATACGTAATGTATTTCCCCTCCTAAAAAAAAAAAAAAAAAAAAAAAAAAAAAAAAAGGTTAGGTTAGGTTAGGTTAGGTTAGGTTAGGTTAGGTTAGGTTAGGTTAGGTTAGGTTAGGTTAGGTTAGGTTAGGTTAGGTTAGGTTAGGTTGAGCTCAAATTTTCTTAGGCGAAGCCTATGCTAGCTGCGGGATTTTTGTGCTCATGGTGTCGGATAATAGGTATTTCTATTGTCTTTCATTTGGTCTTTGTTGTGTTTCGGTGCGCCTTACGGTTTCCGAGATATTTAATTTTCAGTGTGTTTTTATCTTAGGGCCGCTACTTTATTGTATCGTCGGAAGGTCGTCCATATAGAACAGCACTGGTCGACGAGTTTGTCCCGGTGTTGGTCTGTGTGGGTGACCTCCACGAGGGGGGGAGGAGTTTTCTTTTATTAGGTTAAGTTTAGTCTTTAATATGGTGTAGGTATTATTATTTTTGGTGTCGGTGTCTTTATAATATTTAGTTTTTAGGTGGTTTTTGGTGTATAGGAAAATTTTCCTATACATTTCTTTGGCTTCTGCCAGTGCTTCGCTGGTAGTTGGCCGTCTTTTGTTTTGACGATATGTCAAATGAGGTAGTGGAGGTTGATGGGGGGGTAGATGAGACTGAAGAGAGAATCAGTAGGTCTTCGGCAGGGGGTCTTCGACTTGGGTTCGGAGATTCCTTGACTGTGGCGGAGACAAAAAAGAGTTTTCGCCCGCAGGGATATGCCAGAGCTGGCATCACTCTGGAGGAGGTCTTAGGCGATTGGTCTATGCCGTCTAATTCCGAGTCGGACATCCAACGGGGAAAACGCCTTTTCTCGGAGGTTTCCGGCTCGGATACAGAGGTGGAGGAGGTGGCGGGTAGAAAGATTTTTGCCAAGCGTGGAAAACACGGGGCAGTGAATCCAGACTGTCCAGTGTTCGTCGTGAGGCAGAGTTTGTTGCCTCGCTTGAAAAGAGGTCGTATTTAAAGGCGGCCGCAGAATCAGGAGAACAGGACATCCCTCCTGGCCCCTTGGACCTGGATGTCGATATGCTTGGGGCAAAAGAGCTGATGCAGGCCGCCGAGGCCAACCTGCAGGAAATTCTCGGCATTGCTGGCAGATCCACCAATCTGAAGGGTGGATATGCCAACAAGATAAGGCGAGCGACGGGGACGGTTAAGACGGTCCTCGATGCGCTTATGGCGCGCACCGAGGCGGAGGAAACACGCCGCCTTCGCGCCGATAATGGGAGGTTGCAACGGGAGGTAGAAAACCTACGCGAAGAGGTGCGTGCCTATAGACGCGAGTATGAGGAGGCGAAAAAGGCGACCAAGAAGCCAAAGCCGTCGCAGACATCGTCGAGTCCTATGTCAAACGAACAGCTGGGCATCTTGGAAAATAACATCGCCAGGTTGGTCGGCAATCTAGTTGACGGCCGCCTGGCGGCCCTAGAGGATCGACTTCCGCCTCCTCGAATAGTCCGCCCGCCGTTGGCCGGGGATAGAAATAAGGTCGGAATAGAGACACGGCCATCTGTTTCTGAACAGGAAGAACCGTTGGAGCGGGAAAGGTCGCCAATTTTTAAGGTGCCCCAGAGTCGTATACAGCCGACTCCAAAAAGGACCACAGTTCCAGCGGGTCAGAAAATTAGGGAGGAGTTTCCGGACTTGCCGGTTCGTCCTCCGGTCCGGCCAGTGTCAAGCGCTGGTGCGTCCCAGAAGAAAGAAGGGTCTTGGTCTAGCTTTGGACCTTCCGCCTCTAAAGCAACTAAGACCCCCCGTGAAGCAAAGCGTCCGGCGTTGACAACAGTATCCGAACCGTCACCAGCGCCTGCAACCACCTCCTTGGACACCTGGACCGAGGTGATTAAACGCAAGGCGCCAAAGAAGAATGCGCAGGGACCAAATAAAACCCCTGCGCAGAAACAGAGGAGGGGAGCCAAACTGGTTCTCCCTCGTTCCTCTGCTGTGGTGATAAAGTTAAAGACGGAGGCTGTCCAAAAAGGAGAAACCTACAGCTCTGTGCTGACGCGGGCCCAGCAGGGGATCAACACAGAGGAGCTCGGCATCGGGCCCCTAAGGGTTAGAACGGCGGCAACCGGATGCCGCCTTATTGAAGTTCCAGGGCGCAATAGTGAGGGAATGGCGGACGCTCTAGCGCAAAAAATGGCGGTATTGCTAGGTGAAGAGGCGGAGGTGATAAGGCCCGTCAAGAGTACTAGCTTCCGCTTGACGGGTCTCGATGAGACAGTGACGGCGGAACGAATTAGGTCGGCGGTCGCCGCAGAAGGGGTCTGCAATCGGGAGCAGGTGTGGGTCGGGACAATATTTTTTGGCCCTCGCGGGTCCGGCTTTGCCCGGATGTCGTGCCCATTGGTTGCGGCTAAAAAACTCAACCAATTGGGGGCGATCCGGATAGGATGGAGCAAGGTGCAGCTCCACCACGAAGGTGCCCGCCCCAGGCACTGCTATAGGTGCCTGGGAATGGGGCACATGGCGGGTCTGTGCCAGTGCGAAAAGGACCGCAGCGGATTGTGTTATCGCTGCGGTCAGCCAGGCCACAAGGCGGCAGTGTGTGAGTCGGCCGTGCCACGTTGTGCAATATGCACAGACGTTGGACTAAAGGCCGACCACGTGATGGGGGGCCGTTCGTGCAACCCCCCACCCGTTCGTGGGAAAAGTTACTCCTCCCCGAGATCCATGGGGAGGGGGCCGGAGGCGCCTGATGCCCAGATGACCGAGTAATGCCAGCACATCTCGGCATCCTACAGGGCAATCTCAACCACTCCGCCGCAGCTCAGGACCTCTTCCTGCAGTCCATGGCCGAGTGGTTGATTGACGTGGCGGTCGTTGCGGAGCCCTACTATGTCCCTCCTGTGCCACACTGGGCTGGGGACGACACGGGCTCCGTGGCCATTGTAGCGAGGCCAGGTGCAGGCCCCTCCCTCATACCCAGGATGAGGGGGTCTGGATACGTCGTTGCCGCTCGGGGGGAGTACATCATAATAGGGGTGTACTTCTCCCCGAACCGCAACCTAGCCGCCCTAGAACAATTCCTCGATGTTCTAGGGCCGCTGATTAGGAGGCTAGCCCCACTTCCCGTGATAGTGGCAGGGGACTTCAACGCCAAGTCCTCAGCGTGGGGTTCTACTGTCACCGACCCGAAGGGGAGGGAAGTGGAGGAGTGGGCTGTAGCCTCAGGGTTGTCCCTTCTCAATACCGGGACAGCCCTCACCTGCGTACGGCGGACGGGCGGTTCAGTGGTGGACCTGTCGTTCGCTACTCCCGCCGTCGCGCGCAGAGTGGAGGGGTGGAGGGTGGAAACGGAGGTGGAGACACTTTCGGACCACCGCTATATACGGTTCGAAGTGTCTCCAGCCCCGGTATCGAGTCCGGTGTCGGAGTCCAGGGGGCGTAGCAGGTTCCCGCGTTGGGCGCTCACCAAGCTCAACCGGGAGCTTGCGGAGGAGGCGGCCATTGTGGGCCGCTGGAGCCTACCGTCGATGGAAGGTATGGGGGTGGACGAAATGGCTGGTTGTCTCGGCAACGTGCTCACAAACGTTTGTCGGGCAGCCATGCCCCAAGTACACGGTCCCCCCTCTTCTCGGCGGTCTGTGTACTGGTGGTCGGCCGAGTTGGCTGACCTTCGCGCTGCTTGCAACGCGGCGCGAAGAGCGTACGGCCGCAGCAGGAAGCGCCGCCCCCAGGACGAGGAGAGAGACGGCCGGCTATACAGGGTCTACGTAGCGAAGCGCGAGATCCTGAAGCTGGCCACCAGTCGGGCTAAAGAGCGAGCGTGGCTGGAGCTGGTAGAGGGTCTTGACAATGACCCGTGGGGTCGACCGTACAAGAGGGCGCGAGACAAACTCCGCGCCCAGTCGGCCCCACTGACAGAGACGCTCCAGCCAGAACTGCTGGGCGATATCGTCCGGGAGTTGTTCCCGGACTCGCCAGCAGGTTTCGCTCCGCCGCAGATGGCCCGACGGACATCGGACTCGATGGAGGAGGGTGTTCCGCCACCCGTCACCGACTTGGAAATGGAGGCGGTTCTTTCCCGCCTCCGTAGCAAGAGGAGGGCGCCAGGTCCGGACGGGGTGCACGGGAGAGTCCTATCAATCGCTCTCGTGCATCTCGAGGATAGTCTCCGGCAACTGTTCAACCGCTGCCTTCAAAGCGGACAGTTCCCGGAGGCATGGAAGGAGGGTCGGCTCGTCCTTCTACCAAAGGGCGGGCGACCACCGGACTGTGCGTCGGCGGTGCGACCGATCGTGTTGCTGAACGAGGTGGGCAAGGCGTTTGAACGCGTCATAGCCTCCCGCCTCGTTCAACACTTGGAGGAAGGCCCAGGGCCCGGACTATGTGATGCGCAGTTCGGGTTTCGGGCGGGTCGGTCGACCATCGACGCACTGCGGCGCCTTAAGTCGGTGACGAGTGACGCGGAACGCGGGAGGGAGGTGGTGGTGGCGGTGTCGTTGGACATCGCCAATGCCTTCAACAGCCTTCCCCACAGCGTAATACGTGAGGCACTGTCGTTCTTCGAAGTGCCTTCGTATCTCGGGAGGTTGTTGGACGCGTACCTCTCCGATAGGGAGATCGTGTTCGAGGATCGGTCGGGGTCCTTAGTGAGGCGGCGAGTCGAGTGCGGCGTCCCCCAGGGTTCGGTGCTGGGTCCGAACCTATGGGACGTCGGATACGACTGGGTCCTGCGGAGCGGCCTTCTCCCCGGGATGAATGTCATCTGCTACGCAGATGACACTTACGTCACATCCCGGGGACGAACGTACCAGGAGGCTGCGCGGCTGGCTGAGGTGGGAGTATCACTCGTGGTCAGCCGCATAGAGCGATTGGGGCTTCGGGTTCGTCTTGAAAAGACCGAAGCCCTGCTCTTCCGCGGGCCTGGGAGGAAAGGACCCCCACCAGGTGCACGACTCCTTATCGGAGAGACGGAGGTCAGGGTGAGCCCAACACTCAAGTGTCTGGGACTCACTCTGGACGGGAGGTGGACCTTCGGGCCCCATTTCCAACAACTGGGGCCGAAGGTCATAAGGGCGGCCTCTGCGCTGGGCCAGCTCCTACCGAATGTAGGGGGGCCCAGCGATGCCTGCAGGCGGCTATACTCCGGAGTTTGTCGGAGTATAGCCCTGTACGGAGCCCCTATTTGGGCGGATTCCCTCACCGCCCGCAATAAGGCTCAGCTGCATAAAGCGCAGCGGGTCACGGCGGTGAGGGTAATCAGGGGCTACCGTACAGTCTCCTGGGTGGCAGCCACTGCTCTGGCTGGAGATCCGCCGTGGGAGCTCGAGGCGTCGGTGCTCGCCGAAATGCACCTCTTCCGCGTCGAGAAGAGGCTGCAAGGCGATGCGCCGACTTGGGAGGAGCTCTCGCGACTGCGGAGGCTGGGGCAACAGTGGTTGCTACGAAGGTGGGGTGAGGTCCTGGCGCAGTCCCCGTATGGTCAGCATACGGCCACGGCACTGCGTCTAGTTCTTGCGGCGTGGATGCGCCGCAAAAGAAAGCCCCTCACCTTCCGCCTTACACAGGTACTCACCGGACACGGATGTTTCGGTGCGTACCTGTGTAAGGTTGCCAGGAGAGAGCCTACGCCAGCCTGCCACGAATGCGGCGCTGCGGAGGACACGGCTCAGCACACCTTAGAGGTGTGCGATCGATGGGCCGTGCAGCGCCACGATCTTGTGGCAGTGATTGGGCGGGACCTCTCGCTTTCGAGTGTGGTTCGCTGCATGCTCGAGAGCGATGAGGCCTGGCAGGCGGTGGTCTCCTTTTGCGAATTCGTCATGTCGCAGAAGGAGGCCTCGGAGCGGGACAGAGAGACTGATCCTCTCTCTCTTCCGCTTCGCCGGCGCAGGACGGGGGTGCGGAGGCGTCGCTTTGCGGCCCACCCATCTCACGTCTAGTACGGGGCTCCGGGTAGAGGGATGGGTAACCTCCCCGGCTTTGTCAGTCTCGGCGCCGAGGAGAGCGCTTCAGTTTGCCGGAGCGCTCTCTTAATTTGATGGAAGTCCGGTCCCTATAGAGGTGAACCGGCCGGTCGAGGGAGGAGTAGCCTGTGTTTAGACAGATCCAGGCACTCCACCCAACATAACGGCTGATGGCAATCCGCAAGTGGTTTTAGTGGGTAAACCGGCCGTAGCGAGCCGGGAGTCCCACATACCCCTCGGGGACCCTCCCGGGGGGATGCGTAATGCATTTCCCTTGCGAAATCAAAAAAAAAAAAAAAAAAAAAAGGTTAGGTTAGGTTGGGGGTCTGCCAGTTCGTCCACGTTCGTGCCCCTGGGCAACGTGTGGGTGCTCCACTCCGCTCTTTACACGGGGTGAGGAGCTCACACGGCTGAAGGCTGGCTCTATCTTTTCTCGTCTATTATTTCATCACCTTTTTATGTAACGCTCTTGTTTTTTGAATTGTTTTATTTTGGTTTCTTCTATCTTTTCACCAACTTTATTTCATCTCCTACTATCTTTCCATTTTCGTTACCTCTTCTATACAACAGTGTGTGTTTGTATTGAATATTTCTGTGAGTGTTTGTGTGATGGATGGACCCGTGGGTCCCTAACCCTAAGCTGGTGACGTCCGGTGATGGGGTGCATGGCGAGCAGGTGGCTACGCATCGAGGATGTGGGGCAGAATCACCCCTTATAAATGATCAACTATGGAAGAAACGCATGCGAAAAAATCTCCCAGGGTGGGTCCCGGCGGCGACGTCGGGGAATCCCACACTCCCGCTTCGGCGGGGGGTCGGGCCAGGTATACTGGGGGCCCTACACATGCTGTGGAGGAGAAGGAGGTCGCGGTGGCGACGGGAGGAGTGAGAGAAGGAGAGAAGACGGAACACGATGACCTAAGGCTTTCACAAAGGATACCGATCGTACAAGTGGAACGGATTGTTGGTTTGGAAGGCGGTTCGCGGGCGGCAACTCCCGTGACCGTAGAAAGCAAGTTTTTCGGCTTTGAAGGAGGAACTTCGGACGATTATGAGAGCGGCACCGACACCGCCGTCTTTCATAATCGAGAAGAGGAAGAAAAAGAAAAGAATAGGCAGAAGTACCGCAAGAGGCGCGTTAGTGAGTTGGAGGAAGAGACAGACTCTGAGAAAGGAAAGCGCGCGGCTACCCCGAACAGCTCCAAGCGTGGGAGGGGCAGACCGCCAACTACCGGAATGTACGCGGGCTTGGCCAAGGCCAAGAGGGACTACCTTGAAATCCAGCGGGAGTCCATAAGGCTCGAGACCGAGCGCCAATTCTTGGACGAGACAAAGAGGCTCCAACAGACACGATCTCAAAGGCTGTCGGAGTCCTCAAATTTATCGGACGCGACAATGTTTGAGGAAGACGTGGTCACGGCGGCGAAACTGGGCTCCCAAATTACCGAGAGTCTGGACTCGATCGCCAGAGTGGCTAAAACGTCCAAAAACCTGAGTGGTCCTTATGTAAAGGCACTCAAAGACGCAGTTTGCGTAATTAGAGAATCATGCGTGGCCCTCCTCGGACGCTCATCGTCTGAGGAAACGAGGGCCCTGCAGAAGGCCAACACACGCCTCTCCAGAGAACTCGTAGAGATGAAGGAGGAGCTCGCGACTGTTAAACGCGAGCTCATAAATTTGAGAACACAGACTGCCCCTACGGCCCCCTCGCTCAGTGTAGAAGAAATGTTGGAGCGGGCGGTCCGAGAGGCGGTATCCTTGTCCAGCGCACGGCTCGATGCCCGACTGGAATCCTTAGAGGCCCGGCTGCTTCCAGAGCCGCGGCTGCGTCCTCCACTCGCGTCGGACAAGAAGAGAGAGACGGCCGAAAGCGCAGATACACCAGCGCCGAGGTCCACAAAGAAGACACCGGATCCGGAAGCGGTGGTATCAACTCTTTCGCCCCCACTTAACCCGGGGCCGGCTCTGAAAAAGGGAAAGAAGAAGAAGAAGTCTGCAGCTGCCACAGAAGCAGCTGCCGCGAGGCACGACGCTGCAGAAAGACCGGCAACGTCGAGTCCACTCCCCACTCAAGGTTGGGCAGAAGTGGTTAAGAGAAAAGGAAAAGGGCAGAACAAGGAAGAGAAGAATGGAAAAACAGTGCCAAATGGGAAGAGGAAAAGGAAAAATAAGAGCGGGAGCTTGCGGGCCCCTAAGTCTGCAGCCGTCGTGATCACGCTGCATCCGGGCGCAACAGACCGTGGCGTCTCATATAAAGGCGTCATGGAGAAGGCCAAGCGCAGCATCGACATAACGGCTCTAGATATTCCGGCCGTTAAAAGTAAGACGGCCGTGACTGGTGCCCGCTTGCTCGAAGTTTCGGGAGAGGCCTGTAAAGAAAAGGCAGATGCCCTGGCTGCAAAGCTGCAGGAAGTACTAGGGGAGGATGCTCGGGTGTACCGGCCTCAGAAGTGTGCCGAACTGCGCGTCACCGGACTGGATGACACGGCCTCTGCGACCGAAATCGCAGAAGCCATCTCAAGGCCTGGCAACTGCGCAGTGGCCGACGTAAAAGTTGGTGAGATCCGGTTTGACAGGAGAGGACGAGGCGCAGCCTGGGTAAAGTGCCCGATCGAGGCTGCCAAGAGGGTGACGGCACAAAATACCAGGGTGTACGTCGGGTGGACCGTGGTGCGCGTGACGCTTTTGTCCGCGCGCCGAATACGGTGCTACCAGTGCCACGAGGAAGGGCACGCTCGCGCAACTTGCCCCCGTGAGACAGATCGCAGCGGACTCTGTTTCCGCTGCGGCCAACCAGGTCACCCTGCTGCACAGTGTGAAAACGCACCACACTGTGCGTTGTGCGCAGAGAAGGGTAAGCCGGCGGACCACAGCGTTGGTAGTAAGACCTGTGGTAAACCAGCGCCGAAAGAGAAAGGCTCTAAAAAGAGCAAAGCGCCACAGAAGCCCGCCACACCAGATACGGCGGCTTCAGGAGCAGGAGCGGCTGCAATGGAGGCCTCATAACGGCGTCACATCGATTTCTGCAGGGCAACTTGAACCACTGCGCTCGGGCCCAGGATCTCTTGGATCAAGCTGTAGCGCAGTGGTCAATCGATGTCGTGGTAGTGTCAGAGCCGTACCGAGTTCCGCAGAGAAATGACTGGGTCGGAGACGCGGACGCAACGGTTGCGCTGGTTTTTGGCCCCAAAGTCGTGCCTCCATCTTCGGCAAACACGACGATAGGCCTTGGTTTTGTCGCTGTCGACCTTGGGGCCCTCACCGTGGTGGGGGTTTATTTCTCCCCTAATAAGCCTCTGGCCGACTTTGAGGCCTTCTTGACGCGGTTGACCGTTCCCGTGGGCGGTGCGTCCGGCATGGTAGTCGTCGCCGGGGATTTTAACGCAAAATCCACGTTGTGGGGTTCTCTGGCGACGAATGCAAGAGGCCGCGCGGTCGAAGATTGGATGGCGTCCACTGGTCTCGTCGTCGCGAATCGTGGATCGGTGAGCACATGTGTGCGTCGACAGGGCGAGTCCATCGTGGACCTGACCCTCGTCAGCTCGGCCGCCGCCAGTCGCGTCACTAACTGGCGAGTAGAAGAGGAGACCGAGACCCTCTCCGATCACCGGCTCATCCGCTTTGACATTTCTGCTCGCGCGTCGGAATTGGGCCGCACAACATCATCCAGCGTTGGCCCAAGATGGGCCTTGAAGCGGATGGACCGGGATCTGTTGGAGGAAGCGGCAGTCGTCGCGTCGTGGGCACGGCTCCCCTCAGACGACCCCACGGAATGCGCGGAGTGGCTGAACGAGGCTATGCGTAATGTCTGCGATGCCTCTATGCCGCGAGCGGGCCCGTTCAAACCGCGGCGCCAAACGTACTGGTGGCGCCCGGAACTGAAGCAGCTACAGCGCGAGTGCACGGTAGCACGTCGTCGTTACAAGAGGTGTCGCAGACGGCGCAATAGAATACAGCAGGAGGAGGACGCCCTGTATGACGGGTACCAGGTAGCGTGCCGCACGCTCCGCGAAACCATTGTACAGGCGAAGACGGAAGCGTGGCAAGAGTGGCTGCGGACGCTCGAAGATGATCCGTGGGGCAAGCCCTACAAGTGGGTGCGACAAAAGTTGCGCCCGGCCGCCCCGCCACTGACGCAGATTCTCGAACCGGATCTCCGTAATAGAGTCCTCTCAGCCCTATTTCCATCCGGGGCTGAGCCGAGTCCAGTTTCAGTAGGGACTCACCGGGAAGAGATTTCTGAGATAGAAGAGGAGATACCGCCCGTGTCATCGGCGGAACTGGCGGTGGCGGTCCACAAAATGGGCCTCAAGAATACAGCACCCGGACTTGACGGCATTCCGGGGCGTGCCTGGATTCTCGCAATGAAGGAGATGGAGCCGCGTGTACTCACCGTTTTGACCAGCTGCTTGGTCCAGGGTCGAGTGCCGCGGCGATGGAAGACGGGAAAGTTAGTACTCCTTCGTAAAGCTGGTCGTCCGGAGGATCAGCCTTCCGCGTACCGCCCTATTGTGCTCTTGGATGAAGTCTGCAAGGTCCTGGAGAGAGTTCTTGCGGCGCGTCTCGTCCAACATCTAGAGCGCGTCGGTCCAAACCTGAGTGAGAACCAACACGGGTTTCGATCAGGCCGAGACACAGTAGGAGCGGTAGCGCGACTGCGGAACATAGTCGACGACGAGGTGTCCCGGGGCGGGGTAGTATTGGCTGTGTCGCTGGATATATCCAACGCCTTTAACTCCCTGCCCTGGGCAACCATCAAAGAGGGGCTGATTCGGCATGGCGTCCCTAGATACCTCCGAGACATTATCGGGGACTATTTATCGGAGCGTTACGTCCGATACCCGACTCAAGAAGGCTGGGAGGAGAAAGAGGTGGTCTGCGGTGTTCCACAGGGGTCGGCTCTCGGTCCGACGCTGTGGAACATCGGTTACAACTCAGTGCTCACCGGCGCAAATCTTCCCGGGGTGGAAGTGGTGTGCTACGCGGACGACACCCTTGTCGTCAGTCGCGGCAAGACACATCGCGATGCGACTGTCCTCGCGACGGCGGCAGTTGCACACGTCGTCCGGCGTATTCGCGCGCTAGGCCTAGCAGTGGCCTTGGAAAAGTCCGAGGCCCTCTCGTTCCACGGGCCGAGGAACTCGCCACCGCCTGGACTGGCTGTAGTGGTGGGCGGGACCAGGATTAACGTCTCACCATCTATGACGTACCTGGGTCTCGTCCTCGACGGCAGATGGACTTTTCGAGAGCATTTCCGCCGTCTTTCAGTGAAGGTTATGAAGTCAGCTGGAGCTCTTGCCTCGCTGCTTCCAAACCTAGGGGGCCCAAGCCTCATTTGCCGAAGACTGTACATGGGCGTCGTACGCTCCATGGTCATGTACGGCGCCCCAATATGGGCCGACCAACTGCTGCCCCAAAATCGGCTGGTGATTGGCAGACTCCAAAGAGTGATGGCGACGCGAGCAGTGCGTGGTTACCGCACGATCTCCAAAGATGCGGCCTGCCTGCTCGCGGGAAGTGTCCCCTGGGACATAGACGCGCAGTCTCTCGCCGGCGTGTACTGGCGCTGCGCTGCGGTTCGCGCGGAGGGCGGCAACCCTCTTCCAGACGCTGTCCGCCGGTGGAGAGACTCTGCCCGAGAGAGGGCGATCGAATTGTGGGAGGAGCGGCTGCAGGAGCCGCAAGTCAGCGTGGATCTGGTGCTGGCAATCCGCCCAGTATTGAGGGAGTGGTTGAACAGGAAGACGGGCGCCCTCTCGTTCCGCCTCACACAGGTGCTGACCGGGCACGGGTGCTTCGGTCGGTACCTGTGCGAGATCGCCGGGAGAGAGGAGACAACACGCTGCCACCACTGTGACATGGACAGGGACACGGCCGAACACACTGTTTCGGTCTGTCCCTCTTGGAGTAGACAACGGGCGGCCCTCACGGCCGCCATTGGATATGACCTCTCGCTGCCAGTATTGGTGTCCTCCATGCTGAGCGACGAAGATAAGTGGAAGGCGGTGGTAGACTTCGTCGAAGAGGTCATCGCTGCAAAGGAGGAGGCCGAGCGTATTAGAGAGAGGGAGACGCTCGACCCCCGACGAAGAAGTCGGCCCAGGCGACGTAGAGTCAATCATGACAACGTTCCGCCTTAGCCGGGGAGCTCAGGGCGGCGGTATGGGGATACCGTTGCCTATTGCACCGAGCCTCCGAGTGGGTCGTGATGCGCACCATGCACCTGCGCATCGCGACACCAGTGTAGAGGGATGGCCTAAGCAAGCCCCCCAAGTGGGGCCTCTGTTCGGCCTGGAGGGCAAGTAAACGCCCCCACGGAGACGGGTCTGCTAGCACTTGCAGACGTCCGCTAATGGAGTCGCGGTTGGTCTATCGTTCCCGCGGCTCCGTAACAGCGGGGTGAATGGCGCATCGTTGGGTTTTAGTGTAGTAAACCCGGGTGCGGCCCTTTACCCCGTGCCCGGGGAGTCTCACATATCCCGGTGGCCCGTCCCCAGCGTCATCGGGAATCTATAAAAGATTTCCCAACGTTAAAAAAAAAAAAAAAAAAAAAAAAAAGGTTAGGTTAGGTTGGGGGCGGTACCGGTTCCTCCACGTTGGTGTCCCTGGGCAACGGCTGAGTGCCTTTCGTCGCGTCTTTGCGGGGGGAGGCATTCAGACGGCTGAACGCCGGTCTATATCTATCTTTCTCATCTTTTTTGTAACATTCTTCGCTTGTTTCGTTTTGTTTATGTTTTCTATCTTTCCACATCTTTTCTACTCTATCTTTCTCTTTAATTTAACTCTGAAGATGGTGAGCTGGCATCAAAACTAGCCCGCGACACGGGTTGTCGGAGTTTTTAGTAATGGAAGAGCGTATTTTGAAAAATATTCCCCGGGTGGGTCCCGGCAGCGATGCTGGGGAATCCCACCCCTCCGCTTCGGCGGGGGGCTGCTCCTTGTATACGGGGGGGGCACAAAATGCGTCGAGGAAGGAAGAGGTCGCTGCGGCGACGGGTGGAAAGCGAGGCGCGAAGGCGCGAGCGAGTCCGAAACCGGCGCACCTAACCGCGCCGGCTACGGATTTGCTTACTGATGAGGAGGTGGACTTCTCGCAGCCGGTTCCTGATGGGAGACGCCGGATGCTTGAGCTCTTTAAGAAGAAGGCACTCAGGGGGGACGTTGATCTGCCGCGCGTGATGCTCACGCGCGCGCTAATACCCGAACCCTCTCAATATGGACTAGACAGCGAGGACTGTCTCTCTGACTCCAGTGACATGTCCTGCTTGTCACTGGACTCCGAGGGGCTGCCCGCACTCCCGGACAAGACGCGTCGTAAACGGCGCAGCTCTGAAGATGACATGGGCCCGCCCCTCAGCAAAGCGGGCCCCAAGTCGAAAAGAGGTCGTGGTCGGCCGCCGACGACGGGCCAATATGTTGGTCTGGCGAAGGCGCAGGCCCAACTAAATCGCGAGAAGGAGGAGGCCCTTCGGCTGGAGGCTGAAGCTGAGTTGGCTAGGGCAGTTAGGACGGTAAGGGAGGCGCGGGTGTCTGACCCGGCTCCCCCTGGTCCCACAACACACCCGATCGACGACGCGGATAGGTCGACTGTCGAATTGGCTAGGAAGGTGGAAAGTTCGTTGGAGGCCATCACAATGGTCGCCACCAAGTCGTCGAACCTGAAGGGCACGTACCAAAGGTTCCTGAAGGAGGCGGCCGCGACCATTCGGGTGGCCTTCACCGAGGTGAGGAGCCGATCCGCTACGGAGGAAATACGGAGGCTGGAGGCGCAGAACGCTCGACTGGAAGAGGAAGTGGCGCAGGTGCGTCGCGAGCTCGACGAGTTGCGCAAACGTGCCCCAGGTCCTCCCCAAAAAGAAGAGGAAATGCGCCAGCTGTTGTCGGAGGTCTCTCGCTCCAACATAGAGACCTTCGGCAACATGCTGAACGCGAGACTGGCCGGGTTGGAGGACCGACTCCTCCCCGCGCCACGGACGAGACCACCGCTAGCGGCGGATGGTGCTGGCACGTCTGCTGAGCTCCCGCCGCCGGCGAAGAAGAAGGCGTCGAAGCCCAAGAAGACGACGGCGCCTACTTACGCGGAGACGACAGCGTCGGCTGCAGCGCCTCCTAAAGAGGCATCTGCACCGGTGACGGCCCAAAAGGCCAAGAAGACGAAGAAGCGGCCAACTATGGCGGCTAAAGAGGCGGCGCAAGGGGGGGCGAACTCAACGCCCTCTCCAGCTGAGGCCCCGTGGACCACTGTGGGTCCGCGAAAGGGCGAAAAGAAGAAGAAGGGTGCGGCCACTACAACGAAGGTCGCGCCCAAGAAGAAGAAGACAAGGCTCCGCCCTCCAAACACTGCGGCCGTCGCCCTCACGTTGGAGGCGGGGGCACAAGAAAAGGGGGCGTCGTACGCTAACGTCCTGCGAGAGGCTCGGTCAAAGGTCGGCCTGGGGGAGTTCAACATCCCCAGGCTCGTTCATAAGAGGGCCCACACCGGCTCGGTCCTCCTCCTGATTGATGGGGAGGGGGCTGGTGAGAAGGCGAATGCATTTGCAGCTCGGCTGCGTGATGTTCTGAGCCCGGAGGTTGTTAGGGTCAGCTGCCCAGTGAAGTGCGCGGAGATGCGGGTCACTGGGCTGGACGATGCGACTGAAGCCGCGGATGTCGTGGCGGCAGTTGCGCGCGAAGGAGGATGCCCGGCAACCAACATCAGGTCGGGCCGAGTTGTCGCTGGCCCTAGAGGGAGATCCCTGTGGCTCAGCGTACCAGTGGTGGCCGCTCAGAAGCTTCTGGGCTCTGGGCGGTTACAGATTGGCTGGTTTGAGGCAAAGGTGGCGCTGCTGACCGCGAGGCCGAAGCGATGCTTCCGCTGCCTCGATACCGGCCACATGGCGGCGCATTGCACGTGCCCGGTGGACCTCAGTCGGAGCTGCTTCCGCTGTGGAAAGCCTGGGCACAAGGCGCTCGCCTGCGAGGAGGCTCCGTGCTGTCCAGTCTGCGCGGCAGTGGACAAGCCCAAGGGGCACGTGCTGGGGAGTGACGGCTGTATTACAGTCAAAAAGCCGTCCCCCGGCACGAAAAAGAAGAGAAGGGCGCCAGCCAAAAAGGGGCGGCACAAAAAGCCGCACCCTGTTGCCGACAGGGCGATTCCGCTCGTCCCGGTCGAAGAGGCAATGGAAGCCTAGGCCCGTGGGCGGCGATCGGGGGATCGACCGCTCACAAGATGGGTCCCGAGTGAAAGGCTCCCCTAGATGCCCGGGGAGCCCTCGGTGAGGTAGGCGGCGGCATCCCAACAGGCCGCCGCATTTTGAGTTGAGCCGGACGCGGCAAGCGCTATGGGCTGCGGAAGTAATATTCTCAGTTCCCGCGGCCCACAAACAGCGCAGAAGGCGGGCATGGGGGGTTTTAGTCGGTAAACCTCGGCGCACTCACACGCGCTGAGGGAGTCCGACATACCCCGCCGCCTTCCCCCGGAGTCGGTGGGGATGCGTAACGCATTTCCCCCCTTAAAAAAAAAAAAAAAAAAAAAAAAAAGGTTAGGTTAGGTTGGGGGCGAAGCCGGTCCCTCCTCGTGGTGTCCCTGGGCAACGGCTGAGTGCCTTTCGTCGCGTCTTTTGCGGGGGGAGGCACTCAGACGGCTGAACGCCGGTTCTTTCACTATTCTTCTCGTCTGTTTAATAACTTTCTTCTGTTTTGTTTGTTTTTGTTGTTCTATCTTTCAACGTCTTTTCTTCCGCTATCTTTCCTTTTATGTTATACTCTTCTGGAGATGGTGAGCTGCACCTTAACTAGCCCGCGACCCGGGGTGTCGGTGTGAGGAATATGGAAGTTCGTGACTTGAAAAATATTCCCCGGGTGGGTCCCGGCAGCGATGCTGGGGAATCCCACCCCTCCGCTTCGGCGGGGGGCTGCCCCACGTATACGGGGGGGGCACAAAGCACGAAGGGTGAGAAGGCGGCCGTTGCGACGGCGGAGAAGAGGAGTGGCGCGACTACGCGCGATAATCCGAAACCGGCGCACCTAACCGCGCCGGGAGCGGAATTATTAACAGACGAAGACGTGGATTTCAGCGTGTCGCAGCCCAACGGGTTTGAGCGCATGCTGAAATTGATGAAGAAAAAGAAGGCTCGGGGTGACGCAGACTTGCCGCGCGTATTATTAACGCGCGATGTGCGAATGGCGCCCCCGAGTCCCAAATTACCGGATTGTGACGTCAGTGAGGACTGTCTCTCGGACTCCAGCGATGTGTCGCACGCATCGATGGACTCCGAGAGCCTGCCCACATCCCCACCGGACTTTCTTCGCCTCAGAAAGAGGCGCAACACGGACTCGGACGACATGGCGCCGCCCGCAACAGGTGCGGTGCCTAAGATGAAGAAGGGACGTGGCCGGCCTCCAACAACCGGCCAATACGTCGGTCTCGCCAAGGCGCAGGCGGACCTCAATAAAGAGAAGGCAGAGGCCATTCGGCTCCAAGCTGAGGCAGAATTGGCGGCGGACATGCTTCGGGCGGCAAGGGAGGCGCGGGTTCCAGGCCCGGCTCCCCCCGTCCTGACTACCGGAGAAGACAGGACGAACGTGGCGCTCCACGAATGCGTCGAGAGGTCCTTGGAGTCTATCGCGATGGTGGCTTCCAGGTCCTCCAACCTGAAGGGGACCTTCCAACGGTTCCTCAAAGAGGCGGTCAACAATATCCGCGTGGCTGTCAGCGAAATGAGGGGCCGCTGTGAAACAGATGAGCTGCGGGCTCTAGAGAGCCAGAACGCGCGGCTCCAAAAGCAGGTCGACGAGCTTCGTCGTGAGCTGGAGGAGTTGCGGCGCCAGGCGACCAAGCCCGCCGCTCCACAAGAAGACGTAAGGAAGCTGTTGTCGGAGGTCTCGCGCTCCAATATCGAGACCTTCGGCAACATGCTGAACGCGCGGCTCGCCGTCATTGAGGACAGGCTTCTTCCAGAGCCAAGGAGAAGACCCCCGTTGGCGTCTGATGCTCCGACGCCAACGATGATACCGGAGAAGACGAAGGCGCCAAAGATAAAGAAATCGGCAGCGCCAAGTTACGCCGAGGCAGTGGCCCCGATAGCGCCAGCCCCACAAGAGGCTCGAGCAGCACCGGCTCCGCCTAAGCCAAAAATGAAGAGGAAGCGGCCATCAATGGCCGCCAGAGAAGCAGCGCAAGGGGGGGCGAACTCAACGCCCTCCCATGCAGAGGCCTCGTGGACGACTGTTAGTCCACGTAAGGCCCAAAAGAAGAAGGGTGCGGCTAGTACATCCAAAGCCGCACCGAAGAAGAAGAAGGCTAGGCTTCGACTACCTAAAACTGCGGCCGTTACACTCACGCTGGAGGCGGGTGCTGCGGAGAAGGGGGCGACCTACGCCAAGTTACTGCGGGAGACTCGGCTGAGGGTCGACCTAGGGGAATTTGGAATCCCCAGGCTGACTATACGTAGCACTCAGACCGGTGGGCGCATCCTGAGTATAGAAGGAGAGGGCGCCAATGATAAAGCGGATGCCTTCGCGGCTAGGCTGCGGGAGGTGATAGAGCCTGAAGTGGCAAAGGTTGGTCGCCCGGTGAGGTGCGCGGAGATGCGGGTCACCGGGCTGGATGATGCGACGGAGGCTGCCGAAGTCGTGGCGGCGGTCGCCAGTGAAGGAGGTTGCCCGGCCACCAACATCCGGTCGGGCAAAGTTGTCGTGGGTCCCAGAGGGGATAGATCCCTCTGGTTGTATGTCCCAATAGCGGCTGCCAAGAAGCTGGTGAGCTCTGGGCGGCTGAAAGTGGGCTGGGTCGTGGCGAAGGTGGCGCTGCTGGCCGCGAGGCCTAAGCGCTGTTACCGTTGCCTCGACACCGGCCACCTGGCGGCGAACTGTAAGTGCCTGGTGGACCTCAGTCGGAACTGTTTCCGCTGTGGGAAGCCGGGGCACAAGGCGCCAACATGCGAAGCGGCTCCGAGCTGCCCGGTGTGTGAAACCGCCGGCAAGCCTAAGGAGCACGCGCTGGGGAGCAGCGGCTGTATCACAGCGAAGCCCGCCCCCAGCACGAAGAAACGGAAGCGCAAGGCTCCCACTAAGAAGGCCCGGCAGAAAAAGCCGCAGGCCATGGATGTGGTAGAAGCCTAGGCCCGTGGGCGGCGATCGGGGGATCGACCGCTCACAAGTGAGGGCCCCGAGTGTGAAGCTCCCTGGGTGCCCGGGGAGTCTCGGTGAAGGCAGGCGGCGGCATTGTATCTGGCCGCCGCATTGAAGAGAGCCGGACGCGGCAGCGCTTGTGGGTCGCGGAAGAATGCGTTTAGTTCCCGTGGCCCGCAGTACGGCGCAGAAGGTGGCATGGAGGGGTTTTAGTCGGTAAACCTCGGCGCACTCTACACGCGCCGACGGAGTCCGACATACCCCGCCGCCTTCCCCCGTAGTCGGTGGGGATACGTAATGTATTTCCCCTCCTAAAAAAAAAAAAAAAAAAAAAAAAAAAGGTTAGGTTAGGTTGCTCAGCGTACCGGTGAAGGCCGCTCAGAAGCTTTTAAGCTCTGGGCGGATCCAGTTAGGCTGGTTTGAGGCGAAGGTGGCACTGCTAACCGCGAGGCCAAAGCGGTGTTTCCGCTGCCTAGACACCGGCCACATGGCGGCGCATTGCACGTGCCCGGTGGACCTCAGTCGGAGCTGTTTCCGCTGTGGGAAGCCTGGGCACAAGGCGCTCGCCTGTGAGGAGGCTCCGAGCTGCCCAGTCTGCGAGGCAGTGGGTAAGCCGAAGGAGCACGTGCTGGGGGGTGACGGCTGTATTACAGTCAAAAAGTCGTCCCCCGGCACGAAAAAGAAGAGAAGGGCGCCAGCCAAAAAGGGGCGGCACAAAAAGCCGCGCCCGATTACCGACAGGGAGGTTGCGACCGAACCTGTCGAGGCTATGGAGGCCTAGACCCGTGGGCGGCGATCGGGGGATCGTCCGCTCACCTGTGAGGGTCCCGAGAGAAAGGCTCCCCTAGATGCCCGGGGAGCCCTCGGAGAGGCAGGCGGCGGCATTTTAAACAGGCCGCCGCATTTGAGTTGAGCCGGACGCGGCAAGCGCATTGGGCTGCGGAAGTAGTATTTTAAGTTCCCGCGGCCCACAAACAGCGCAGAAGGCGGGCATGGGGGGTTTTAGTCGGTAAACCTCGGCGCACTCACACGCGCTGAGGGAGTCCGACATACCCCGCCGCCTTCCCCCGGAGTCGGTGGGGATGCGTAACGCATTTCCCCCCTTAAAAAAAAAAAAAAAAAAAAAAAAAAAGGTTAGGTTGGGGGCGATACCGGTTCCTCCACGTTGGTGTCCCTGGGCAACGTCTGGGTGCCCCACTTCGTGCCTTTTGCGGGTGAGGTGTCCAGACGGCTGAACGCCGGTCTTTGTCTATCTTTTCACCACCTTTTTATATAGTCTTCTTGAGTTTTAATTAATTTTTCTTTGTTTATTCTGTCTTTCAACACCTTTTCTACTTCTATCTTCACTTATTATTTAATCCTTCTTTACAACAGCGTGTGTTGTGTGAGAATAAGTGTGTGTGTGTTTGCGTGACGGATGGACCCGTGGGTCCCTAACCCTAAACTGGTAGCGTCCGGTGATGGGGTGCATGGCGAGCAGGCGGCTACGCACCGAGGATGTGGGGCAGAATCACCCCCAAATATGATCAATCATGGAATTAAACAACAAGGAAACTATTCCCAGGGTGGGTCCTCTTAGGAGGGAATCCCACACTCTCGCCTCGGCGGGAGATAGCCCCGTGTATACTGGGGGGGCACCAGTTGTTTTGGTGGAGAGGTTGGAGATAACGACAAATGACGACTCAGGCAAGACTCCAATGGACAACGATAGGCATAGTGATGATTTGGTAATGATGAAAACGGCTAGCGAGGGAGAGGGTGGATCGACTCCCTCGTCTATCAAGTCGCCGGGCGGATTCTTTCGTCGGCCTTTCGGAAGTGGCAGTGAGGATGAGAGCGGCAGCGACAGCACCGCCTCTCACGCACAGGACAAGGAAAAGGAGACGGAAAGAGATAGGTACAGGCGCAAGAGGCGCGGTAATGAGGACAGTCCAGAAAAGGACAAGGAGGGTGTACGTAAGCCCGTTTCAAAACGCGGTAGGGGTAGACCACCGACCACGGGGCAGTACTCCGGCTTGGCAAAGGCGAAGAAGGACCTTCTGGACGAAACCCAGAGGGCCCTGGAGCTTGAAGCCGAGCGCGAAATCTTGGACATGGCTAAGAGGATTCCGCAGCTACGGTCACACCGGCTGTCGGAAACGACCTCAGACAACTCGGACGTGACAATGGTAGAGGAAGAGATCACTGCGGCGACCCTCGGCGCGGTGATTTCAGAGAGTCTTGGGACCATTAAGAACGTGGCCCAAAAGTCAAAAAATTTGAAGGGGACATCCGTCGCAGCCCTTAACAAAGCGACTCACGCCATACAGGAGGCGTGTGCGGCCTTGATGAGTAGGTCTGCTTCGGAGGAAACGAGGGCCCTGGCAGCGGCGAACACGCGCCTCTCCAAGGACCTCGAAATCATGAAAAAGGAATTAGAGACCGTCAAGCGGAAGCTGGCAGAGGCTCAACCACAGTCCGCTCCCATTAACAAGGAGCCGAATGTGGAAGAACTGTTGCAGCGAGCGGTGCGCGAGGCGGTCTCCTTAACGAGCGCACGTATGGACGCGCGGTTGGAAATGTTGGAGGCTCGGCTTTTACCGGAGCCCCGTCTGCGTCCTCCTCTCGCCGCAGACAAGAAGAAGGAGAGTGCGGTTCTTGCCTCGTCTTCTGCAGGGCCGGCACAGGAAGGAAAGGAAAAGACACCGGGCCCATCGGAACCATCAGTCTCCACACTGATGCCACCGACGAACCCAGGCAAGAAGAACAGAAAGAAGATTAAGAAAAGTGCCGCTGCCAATGAAGCGGCAGCCGCGAGTCGCGACACAGCAACAACAACAGCTGCGTCGCAACCTGCTGCCTCATCAGAGTGGGCTCAAGTTGTGAAGAGAGGGAAGGGACCTAAGAGGACTGAGGAAGAACAAAAGGGACCTAAGAAAAGAAGGAGAAGGGGAACTAAGTTGCGCGCTCCCAAGTCGGCGGCAGTTGTTGTAACACTACAACCAGAGGCGGAAAAGCGAGGCGTCTCCTACGACGACGTTCTCTCGAGGGCTAAGCAACAGCTCGACATAACCGCGCTTGACATCCCGGCGGTGAAATTTAGGCGGGCCGTTACCGGGGCCCGCATGTACGAGGTCTCGGGTTCGGCTTGCAAGGAAAAGGCTGACATGCTCGCTGGAAAATTAAAGGAGATCCTGGGGGATGAAGATGTCCGCATCTCTCGGCCGCAGAAGTGCGCAGAACTCCGGATAATGGGCATGGACGACACAGCCTCCGCGGCAGAGATTGCGGCTGCCATTGCGAGAGCGGGTAGTTGTCAAGCGGAAGATGTTAAGGTCGGTGAGATCCGCCTAGACAGGAGGGGCTGCGGTACGGCTTGGGTTAAATGCCCGGTCGAAGCTGCTAAGCAGGTGACGGCGCCGAACACGAAGGTTTACGTAGGATGGACAGTGGTGCGCGTGGTACTTTTGTCCACGCGCGTCATGAGGTGTTACCGCTGCCATGAAGTGGGTCATACGCGGGCGACTTGCCCTTCGGAAACTGACCGTGGCGAGCTTTGCTTCCGCTGTGGTCAGCCTGGTCATGGTTCTAGGCAGTGTGGAAACCCGCCCCATTGCGCACTCTGCGCGGCGAGCGGAAAACCGGCGGACCACAGTGTTGGGAGCAAGCCCTGCAACAAGTCTGCCCCTAAGAAGACGAAGGGCTCTAAAAAGAGCCAAGCGCCCGGGAAAACCGTCACTCCAACTACGACGGTCCCCAGTGCTGGAGAGGTCCCAATGGAGGCCCAATAACGGCCACCCAAAGGTTTCTGCAGGGCAACCTGAACCACTGCGCACAGGCGCAGGATTTATGGGTTCAGGCGTTGCTTCAGTGGGAGATTGATGTCGCCATTGTTGCCGAGCCGTATCGGGTTCTTACCAGGGATAATTGGATCGGAGACGCTGACTCGTCGGTTGCCTTGGTCTTCGGCCCCAAAATTGTGCCTCCGTCCTCAAGGAACACGTCTAGGGGTCACGGCTTCGTCGTTGTTGGCCTGGGGGCCCTCACCGTTGTGGGGGTCTATTTCTCCCCCAACAGGGCGCTCGTAGAATTTGAGGCGTTTCTGGTCCAATTGACCACCTTCGTCGAGGGAGCTTCTCGTCCTGTGGTCGTCGCCGGAGACTTCAATGCGAAGTCAACGCTTTGGGGTTCCCCGGCGACGAACGCAAGAGGTCGTGTAGTCGAGGACTGGCTGGTGACTACTGGTCTGGTGTTGGCAAATCGGGGCGCTTCCAGCACATGCGTCAGACGTCAGGGGGAATCCATAGTGGACCTGACCCTGGTCAGTCCGACAGTCGCAAGACGCATCAACGAGTGGCAAGTCTTGAGTCGCACTGAGACTCTCTCGGACCACCAATATATACACTTCGTCGTTTCTGCAAGCGCGTCGGAGGCGGGCCGCACAATTACACCCGGTGGCGGCCCAAGGTGGTCCCTGAAGAGACTAGATAGAGGCCTGCTAGAGGAAGCGGCCATAGTTGCGTCGTGGGCGGCTCTTCCCTCGGAGGACGTGGAAGAGTGCGCAGAGTGGCTAAATGAGGCGGCACGCAACATCTGTGACGCCTCAATGCCTCGCGCAGGTCCATACATCCCTCGGCGTCAGACGTACTGGTGGCGCCCTGAGTTGAGTCGGCTCCGAAAAGAGTGCGGGGTGGCCCGTCGCCGCTACCTGCGCTACCGCAGAAGGCGGAACAGGAATGAGGAGGAGGAGGAAACCATTTATGATGGCTACCGAACGGCGCGTCATGTCCTGCGTGATGCCATACGGGCGGCGAAAAGAGAAGCTTGGGAAGAGTTCCTGGACACATTGGAGCAGGATCCCTGGGGCAAGCCATACAAGCTGGTGAGGCAGAAGCTTCGCCCTGCGGCCCCTCCACTTACCCAGAACATGGAACCCGAACTCCGCAGCTCCGTTGTCTCGGCCCTGTTCCCATCTCGGGCCGAGTGGTCTCCGCCAAATATGGCACCACACACCGCGGAGTCTGAAGACGAGGAGGAAGTGCCGCCCGTGTCGGCGGGAGAGTTGGCTGCAGCGGTCCACAAAATGGGTCTCAAGAACACGGCTCCCGGTCTCGATGGCGTCCCTGGACGGGTGTGGGTGCTTGCAATGGAGCAGATGGAGACCCGTGTACTCGCCGTTATGACCAGTTGTCTGGTCCAGGGACGAGTACCACGGCGCTGGAAGACCGGCAAGCTCGTGTTGCTGAGGAAGCATGGGCGACCAGAAGACCAGCCGTCGGCCTACCGTCCTATTGTCCTGCTGGACGAAATCTGTAAGACACTGGAGCGGATCATCGTGGCGCGTCTCACCCGTCATCTTGAGAGCGCCGGTCCAGCGTTGAGCGACAATCAGTTCGGCTTTCGTTCATGCCGATCGACAATAGATGCGGTGGCTCGGCTTCGATCTATATCGGATTCGGAAATAACCCGGGGTGGGGTAGTTTTGGCAGTCTCTCTCGACATTTCCAATGCCTTCAACTCCTTGCCCTGGGCAACAATCAAAGAGGGACTGAGGTACCACCGCGTGCCGAGGTATTTACGCAACACCATCTGCGACTACCTATCGGCACGCTCGGTGCAGTACCCCACTGAGAGTGGATGGGAAGAGAAGGAGGTCGTGTGTGGCGTTCCTCAGGGTTCGGCACTTGGTCCGACCCTGTGGGACATTGGTTTCGACTATGCACTTCGCGGTGCCACTTTACCTGGCGCGGAACTTATCGCATACGCGGACGACACCCTCGTCGTATGTCGTGGCAAGACGCACCGTGAAGCTGCAATACTCGCGACAGCAGCAGTCGCGCAGGTCGTGCGGCGAATCCAATCGTTGGGATTGACAGTGGCGTTGCACAAATCGGAAGCCCTGTCCTTTCACGGGCCCAGGAACGCGCCTCCGACTGGTCTGGCGGTCGTGGTGAGCGGGACTACAATCGGCGTAACGTCTTCGATGACGTACCTCGGCCTGGTTCTTGACGGCCGATGGACGTTCAAAGAGCACTTCAGTCGATTGTCTGAGAGAGTGAGCAGGTCAGCGGGAGCGTTAGCCTCGCTTCTCCCTAACCTCGGGGGGCCGAGTTTAAGCTGTCGGCGCCTCTACATGGGCGTCATTCGCTCCATGGCGATGTACGGCGCGCCGATTTGGGCCGAACAACTGTTGCCCACGAACCGGCTTGCCCTGGGGAGGTTACAGAGAGTGATGGCGACGCGGGCAGTGCGTGGATACCGCACCATATCCAAGGATGCGGCATGCCTGCTCGCCGGGAGCGTCCCGTGGGATTTAGACGCTCGAGCCCTCGCCGATGTGTACTGGCGTGGTGCTGAGATACGCGCAGGAGGCAGCAACCCCCTACCAGACGCAGTACGTCGGTGGAGGGCTCTTGCCAAGGACCGGACGGTGGAGTTATGGGAAGAGCGGCTACAAGAGCCGACAGTGAGCGTAAACCTGGTGCTGGCGATCCGCCCAGTGCTGAGGGAGTGGCTCAAGCGCAACACCGGAGCGCTCTCATTCCGCCTCACACAGGTGCTGACCGGGCACGGCTGCTTCGGTCAGTACTTGGGCGAAGTCATCGGAAGAGAAGACACACCACGCTGTCATCATTGCGACGTGGACAGGGACACGGCCGAACACACGTTAACGGCCTGTCCCTCCTGGACAAGACAACGGGCGGCCCTCACGGCTGTCATTGGACACGACTTATCACTGCCAGCATTGGTGCGTTCCATGCTGCGCGGTGAATCTGAGTGGAAGGCGGTGACGGACTTTGCCGAAGAAGTTGTCTCCGCGAAGGAAGAGGCTGAGCGCATCAGGGAGAGGGAGGCGCTTGACCCTAGTCGAAGAAGTCGGCCAAGGCGAAGACGCGTCAACAATGACGACCACAACGTCCCGCCTTAGCGGTAGAGCTCGGGGTGATGGCGTGGGGACGCCATCGCCCATTGCACTGAGCTCCCGAGAGGGTCGCGATGCACAGCGTACTCTTCGTGCATCGCGACACCAGAGAGATAGGCTCATGCAAGTCCAAAAGGGACCTCTGCTCGGCCTAAGGAGCCTCCAAGTGCTCCCAGGAAGTAGGGCCTGCTAGTGGCAAGCAGGCGGACGCTCGTCGGGTCGCGGAGTAAGCTCGCGCGTTCCCGCGGTCCGGCATAGCGGTACGTGGAAGAGTACCGACGGGTTTTAGTGGGTAGGGCTGTGGCCAATTCACCATCTTCTCGGCCGCAGCGAGCCCCACATACCCTTGGGGGGTCCCCGTTCTCCTTGGGATGCGTAAAGGCATTCCCCGTCGCAAAAAAAAAAAAAAAAAAAAAAAGGTTAGGTTAGGTTGGGGGCGATACCGGTTCCTCCTAGTTGGTGTCCCTGGGCAACGGCTGGGTGCCTCTCGTCGCGTCTTTTGCGAGGGGAGGCATTCAGACGGCTGAACGCCGGTCTTTCCTGTTTTTCTCCTCTTTTTGTTAGTCTTCTTCGTGTTTTATTATGTTTTATGTTATTCTGTCTTTCACCACCTTTCTTCTCTGTCTTTCTCGTTTTGTTTTACTCTTCTGACGGTGAGCACACACGGTAAAAGCCCGCGACCCGGGGTGTCGGAGTAAGATATGATGGAGAAACGTACTTTGAAAAATTCTCCCCGGGTGGGTCCCGGCAGCGATGCTGGGGAATCCCACCCCTCCGCTTCGGCGGAGGGCTGCCGCATGTATACGGGGGCGGCACAAACTACGTTGGGGGAAGAGGAGGTCGCTGCGGCGACGAGTTGTGGAGGAGGCGCTTCAGAGCGCGCGAGACCGAAACCGGCGCACCTAACCGCGCCGGAGACGGACAAGCTCACGGACGAGGAAATAGATTTCTCGCAGCCGGTTCCCGATGGGAGACGCCGGTTGCTCGAGTTATTCAAGAAGAAGGCACTAAGAGGGGACGCTGATCTGCCGCGAGTGATGCTCACGCGTGCGCTGATTCCCGAACCTCCAAATCTCGGACTTGACAGCGAGGACTGTCTCTCGGACTCCAGTGACATGTCTTGTTTGTCACTGGACTCCGAGGGGCTGCCCGCACTACCGGAAAGGACACGACGTAAGAGGCGTAGTTCTGAAGACGACATGGGCCCGCCCCTCAGTAAAGCGGGTCCCAAATCGAAGAGAGGACGAGGCCGCCCGCCGACGACTGGCCAGTATGTTGGCCTGGCGAAGGCGCAAGCGGCTCTCAACAAGGAAAAAGAGGAGGCCCTTCGGCTTCAGGCTGAAGTAGAAGTGGCGAACGCGGTGAGGACGGCAAGGGAGGCGCGGGTGTCTGGCCCGGCTCCGCCTGTTCCCGCATGCTCGATTGAGGACGCAGAGCGGTCGACCGCCGAATTGGCGCGTAAGGTGGAAAGCTCGCTGGAGGCCATCATCACGGTCGCCACTAGGTCGTCGAACCTGAAGGGTACCTACCAAAGGTTCCTGAAGGAGGCGGCCGCGACCATCAGGATGGCCTTCACTGAAGTGAGGGGCCGCTCTGCAAACGAAGAGATTAGGAGGCTGGAGGCGCAGAACGCTCGACTGGAAGAGGAAGTGGCGCAGGTGCGTCGCGAGCTCGACGAGTTGCGCAAACGTGCCCCAGGTCCTCCCCAAAAAGAAGAGGAAATGCGCCAGCTGTTGTCGGAGGTCTCTCGCTCCAACATAGAGACCTTCGGCAACATGCTGAACGCGAGACTGGCCGGGTTGGAGGACCGACTCCTCCCCGCGCCACGGACGAGACCACCGCTAGCGACGGATGGTGCTGGCACGTCTGCTGAGCTCCCGCCGCCGGCGAAGAAGAAGGCGTCGAAGCCCAAGAAGACGACGGCGCCTACTTACGCGGAGACGACAGCGTCGGCTGCAGCGCCTCCTAAAGAGGCATCTGCACTGGTGACGGCCCAAAAGGCCAAGAAGACGAAGAAGCGGCCAACTATGGCGGCTAAAGAGGCGGCGCAAGGGGGCGCCAACACAACGCCCTCTCCAGCTGAGGCCCCGTGGACCACTGTGGGTCCGAGAAAGGGCGGAAAGAAGAAGAAGGGTGCGGCCACTACAACTAAGGTCGCGCCCAAGAAGAAGAAGACGAGGCTCCGCCCTCCGAACACTGCGGCCGTCGCCCTCACGTTGGAGGCGGGGGCACAAGAAAAGGGGGCGTCGTACGCTAACGTCCTGCGAGAGGCTCGGTCAAAGGTCGGCCTGGGGGAGTTCAACATCCCCAGGCTCGTTCATAAGAGGGCCCACACCGGCTCGGTCCTCCTCCTGATTGATGGGGAGGGGGCTGGTGAGAAGGCGAATGCATTTGCAGCTCGGCTGCGTGATGTTCTGAGCCCGGAGGTTGTTAGGGTCAGCTGCCCAGTGAAGTGCGCGGAGATGCGGGTCACTGGGCTGGACGATGCGACTGAAGCCGCGGATGTCGTGGCGGCAGTTGCGCGCGAAGGAGGATGCCCGGCAACCAACATCAGGTCGGGCCGAGTTGTCGCTGGCCCTAGAGGGAGATCCCTGTGGCTCAGCGTACCAGTGGTGGCCGCTCAGAAGCTTCTGGGCTCTGGGCGGTTACAGATTGGCTGGTTTGAGGCAAAGGTGGCGCTGCTGACCGCGAGGCCGAAGCGATGCTTCCGCTGCCTCGATACCGGCCACATGGCGGCGCATTGCACGTGCCCGGTGGACCTCAGTCGGAGCTGCGGAAGTAATATTCTCAGTTCCCGCGGCCCACAAACAGCGCAGAAGGCGGGCATGGGGGGTTTTAGTCGGTAAACCTCGGCGCACTCACACGCGCTGAGGGAGTCCGACATACCCCGCCGCCTTCCCCCGGAGTCGGTGGGGATGCGTAACGCATTTCCCCCCTTAAAAAAAAAAAAAAAAAAAAAAAAAAAAAAAAAAAAAAAAAAAAAAAGGTTAGGTTAGGTTAGGTTAGGTTAGGTTAGGTTAGGTTAGGTTAGGTTAGGTTTGTTTCCGCTGTGGGAAGCCGGGGCACAAGGCGCCTGCCTGTGAGGCCGCTCCTTGCTGCCCGCTCTGCGAGGCCGTGGGCAAGCAGAAGGAGCACGTGCTGGGGAGCAGCGGCTGCATTTCAGCGCCTAAGCCGCCCCCCGGCACGAAACCGAAGCGTAAGGCTCCGTCCAAAAAGGCCCGGCATAAAAAGCCGAAGGCCACGGTCGCGAGGGCAGTTCAGCCAGCCCCCGCCATGGACGTTGAGGCCTAGACCCGTGGGCGGCGATCGGGGGATCGACCGCTCACATGTTAGGGTCCCGAGCGTAAAGCTCCCTGGGTGCCCGGGGAGCCCTCGGTGAAGGCAGGCGGCGGCATTGTATCTGGCCGCCGCACCGTAGAGAGCCGGACGCGGCAGCGCTTGTGGGTCGCGGAAGAATGTTGTAGTACCCGTGGCCCACAGTATGGCGCAGAAGGTGGCATGGAGGGGTTTTAGTCGGTAAACCTCGGCGCACTCTACACGCGCCGAGGGAGTCCGACATACCCCGCCACCTTCCCCCGGAGCTGGCGGGGATACGTAACGTATTTCCCCTCCCTAAAAAAAAAAAAAAAAAAAGGTTGGGGGGGGGCGGGGGCGATACCGGTTCCTCCACGTTGGTGTCCCTGGGCAACGTCTGGGTGCCCCACTTCGTGCCTTTTGCGGGTGAGGTGTCCAGACGGCTGAACGCCGGTCTTTGTCTATCTTTTCACCACCTTTTTATTAGACTTCTTCGTGTTTTATTATGTTTTATGTTTTTCTATCTTTCACCACCTTTCTTCTCTATCTTTCCTTTTTGTTTTTACTTCTGACGATGGTGAGCTGCACCGTAACTAGCCCGCGACTCGGGATGTCGGAGTTTGAAGAAATGGAGACACGTGAATTGAAAAATATTCCCCGGGTGGGTCCTGGCAGTAATGCTGGGGAATCCCACCCCTCCGCTTCGGCGGGGGGCTGCCCCACGTATACGGGGGGGGCACAAGACACGTTGAGGAAGGGGGAGGTGGCCGCTGTGGCGGTGGCAAAGGAGAGTGGCGCGACTGCGCGTGAAATTCCGAAACCGGCGCACCTAACCGCGTCGAGGGCGGATTTATTGACGGACGAGGACGTGGACTTTTCCGTCTCGCAGCCGAATGGGTTCGAGCGGATGGTCACGTTGATGAAGAAGAAGAAGGCTCGAGGCGATGCTGACTTGCCGCGCGTTTTGTTAACGCGCGATGTGCGCATATCGTCCTTGAGCCCAAGACATGGAAAAGACGCAAGTGAGGACTGTCTCTCGGACTCCAGCGATATATCGTGTGTATCGATGGACTCCGAGAGCCTGCCCACAACACCACCGGACTTTCTACGCCTTCGTAAAAGGCGAAACTCGGAATCGGACGACATGGCGCCGCCCTCAACAGGTGCGGTGCCCAAATCAAAGAAGGGACGTGGCCGGCCTCCAACAACCGGCCAATACGTCGGCTTGGCCAGAGCACAGGCCGAGCTTAATAAGGAGAAGGAGAGGGCCATTCGGCTTCAGGCCGAGGCTGAGTTGGCCCAGGACATGTCGCAGGCGGTAAGGGAAGCTCGGGCGTGTGGCCCGGCTCCCTCCGTCCTGACTCCCGGAGAGGACAAGACGAACGTGGCACTGTACGCCAGTGTGGAGAGGTCCCTGGAGGCGGTCATAATGGTTGCCACACGGTCCTCCAATCTGAAGGGGACGTTTCAGCGGCTTCTAAAAGAGGCGGTCGTCAATATCCGTACGGCCGTTTCCGATATGAGGGGCCGCTGTGAATCGGACGAGTTGCGGGCTTTGGAGAGTCAAAACGCGCGGCTCCAACAGCAGGTGGACGACCTACGTTGCCAGCTAGAGGAGTTGCGGCGCCAGGCGGCCAAGCCCGCGGCCCCACACGGAGAAGACATGAAGCAGCTGCTGTCGGAGGTCTCGCGCTCCAATATCGAGACCTTCGGCAATATGCTGAATGCGCGGCTCGCAGGGCTGGAGGACCGGCTCTTGCCGGAGCCAAGAAGAAGACCTCCGTTGGCGTCGGATAGTGTTGACATCATCAACGACACACCGGCGCCAGCGTTAGAAAAGAAGAAGGCACCGAAAAAGGCAACAAAGCCCACTTTCGCTGAAGCAGCGGCTCCGGTCGCGCCGGCCCCGCAAGAGGCCCGGTCAGCACCGCCGCCGCCGAAAGCCAGAAAGAAGAAGAGGCCATCAATGGCCGCCAGTGAAGCAGAACGACTGGGAGCGAACACAACGCCCCCCGAAGAGGCCCCGTGGAAGACTGTTGGTCCGCGGACGGCCAAGAAGAAGAAGAGTGCGGTCACAAAACCAAAGGCCGCACCGAAGAAGAAAGTGGCGAGGCTCCGCCCTCCAACTACTGCGGCCGTCGCCCTCACATTGGAGGCGGGGGCCGTAGCTAAGGGGGCGACCTACGCAAATCTGTTGCGGGAGGCGAGGCTGAGGATCGACCTGGGGGAACTCCAAATCCCCAGGCTGACGATCAGCAAAAGCCAAACCGGCGGTCGCATCCTCACGGTAGCGGGTGAGGGTGCCCAGGAGAAGGCGGACGTACTCGCGGCGCGTTTGCGCGAGGTGATCGAGCCAGATGTGGCGAGGGTCAGTCGCCCGGTGAGGTGCGCAGAGTTGCGGGTCACCGGGCTTGACGACGCGACCGAGGCGGCAGAAGTCGTCGAGGCGGTCGCCAGAGAAGGGAATTGCCCGGCCACCAATATCCGGTCGGGCAAAGTCGTAGTGGGACCCAGAGGTGATAGATCCCTCTGGCTCTATGTCCCCATGGCGGCCGCCAAGAAGCTTGTGGGCTCTGGGCGGTTGCAGGTCGGCTGGGTCGTGGCGAAGGTGGTGCTGCTGGCTGCGAGGCCTAAGCGGTGCTACAGATGCCTCGACACCGGCCACGTGGCGGCGCTGTGTAAGTGCCCGGTTGACCTCAGTCGGAACTGTTTCCGCTGTGGCAAGCCGGGGCACAAGGCGCCCGCCTGCGAGTCCGCTCCAAGCTGCCCGGTCTGCGAGGCCGCGGGCAAGGCGAAGGAGCACGTGCTGGGTGGTAGCGGCTGCATTACAGCGAAGCCGCCTCCCAGCACGAAATCGAAGCGAAAGGCTCCGTCCAAAAAGGCCCGGCATAAAAAGCCGAGGGCCACGGTCGCGGGGGCGGTTCAGCCAGCCCCAGCCATGGACGTTGAGGCCTAGACCCGTGGGCGGCGATCGGGGGATCGACCGCTCACATGTTACGGTCCCGAGCGTAAAGCTCCCTGGGTGCCCGGGGAGCCCTCGGTGAAGGCAGGCGGCGGCATTGTATCTGGCCGCCGCACCGTAGAGAGCCGGACGCGGCAGCGCTTGTGGGTCGCGGAAGAATGTAATAGTACCCGTGGCCCACAGTATGGCGCAGAAGGTGGCATGGAGGGGTTTTAGTCGGTAGACCTCGGCGCACTTTACACGCGCCGAGGGAGTCCGACATACCCCGCCACCTTCCCCCGGAGCTGGCGGGGATACGTAACGTATTTCCCCTCCCTAAAAAAAAAAAAAAAAAAAAAAGGTTGGGGGGGGGCGATGGGGGCGGTACCGGTTCCTCCACGTTGGTGTCCCTGGGCAACGGCTGTGTGCCTTTCGTCGCGTCTTTTGCGGGGGGAGGCATACAGACGGCTGAACGCCGGTCTTTCCTATTTTCTCCTCTGTTTATAATCTTTTTTTTTCTCCACTCCGCTCTTTACACGGGGTGAGGAGCTCACACGGCTGAAGGCTGGCTCTGTCTATCTTTTCTCCTCTATTATTTCACCACCTTTTTATTTAAAACTCTTGTTTTGCTCAGTTATATTTTGGTTCTTTCTATCTTTTTACCTACTTTATTTCATCTTCTACTATCTTTCCATTTTCGTTAACTCTTCTTTACAACAGTGTGTGTTTGTATTGTATTTTTCTGTGAGTGTTTGCGTGATGGATGGACCTGAGGGTCCCTAACCCTAAGCTGGTGACGTCCGGCGATGGGGTGCATGGCGAGCAGGTGGCTACGCACCGAGGATGTGGGGCAGAATCACCCCGTAAAATGATCAACCATGGAAGGAAGCAATGTGAAAAAATCTCCCAGGGTGGGTCCCGGCGGCGACGCCGGGGAATCCCACACTCCCGCTTCGGCGGGGGGTCGGGCCAGGTATACTGGGGGCCCTACACATGCTGTTGAGGAGAAGGAAGTCGCGGTGGCGACGGAAGGAGAGAGAGAAGGAGAAAGGACTGATAAATACGACAACATAAGGCTTGAAAGGATACCGATAGTGCAAGTAGAAAGGATTGTTGGTTTGGAGGGCGGTTCGCGGGCGACAACTCCCGTAACCGTAGGAAGCAAGTTCTTCGACTTTGAAGGAGGAACTTCGGACGATTATGAGAGCGGCACCGACACCGCCGTCTCACATAATCGTGAAGAAGAGGAGAAAGAAAAGAATAGGCAGAAGTACCGCAAGAGGCGAGTGAGTGAGTTAGAGGAAGAGACAGACTCCGAGAAAGGAAAGAGAGTGGCTTCCCCGAACAGCTCCAAACGCGGGAGGGGCAGGCCACCAACTACCGGTATGTACGCGGGCTTGGCCAAGGCCAAGAAGGACTACCTAGACATCCAACGGGAGTCCATCAGGGTCGAGGCCGAGCGCCAATTCCTGGAAGAGACTAAGAGGCTCCAACAGACACGCTCTCAACGTCTGTCGGAGTCCTCAAATTTATCGGACGCGACAATGCTGGAGGAAGACGTGGTCACAACGGCGAAACTGGGCTCCCAAATCACAGAGGGCCTGGACTCGATCATCAGAGTGGCCAAAACGTCGAAGAATTTGAGTGGACCGTATGTAAAGGCCCTTAAAGATGCGGTATCCGTCATTAGGGAGTCATGTGCGGCCCTTCTTGGGCGATCGACATCGGAGGAGACAAGAGCCCTACAGTTGGCAAACACACGCCTCTCTAGAGAGCTCGCGGAGTTGAAGGATGAGCTCACTACTGTTAAGCGCGAGCTCGTATATCTGAAACCACAGACTGTCCCTACGGCCCCCTCGCTCAATGTAGAAGAAATGTTGGAGCGGGCGGTCCGGGAGGCGGTCTCATTGTCCAGCGCACGGCTCGACGCCCGGCTAGAGTCGTTGGAGGCCCGGCTTCTTCCAGAGCCGCGGATGCGTCCTCCACTCGCGTCGGATAGGAACGAGACAGCCCAAAGCGTACAAATACCGGCGCCGCGGGCCACTAAGAAGAAGACACCGGAACCGGAAGTAGCGGTATCTACTTTGTCGCCCCCACTCAACCCTGGGCCGGCTAGGAAGAAAGGAAAGGCGAAAAAGTCTGCGGCTGCCGTAGAAGCAGCTGCCGCAAGGCACGACGCGGCAGATGCTCCAACGGCGGAGAGGCCATCTCCCACAGAAGAATGGGCACAGGTGGTAAAGAGAAAAGGCAAGACACAGAGGAAGGAAGAAAGGAAAGATGGAACAGTGTCCAAAAGAAAGAAGAGAAAGAATAGAAAGAGTGGTAGCTTGCGGGCCCCTAAATCAGCAGCCGTAGTGATTACGCTGCAGCCGGGCGCGGCAGACCGTGGCGTCTCGTATAAAGACGTCATGGAAAGAGCCAAGCGCAGCATAGATATTACGGCTTTGGAAATTCCGGCCGTCAAAAGTAAGACGGCCGTGACTGGGGCTCGCTTGCTAGAAGTATCGGGGGCGGCGAGTAAAGAGAAGGCGGATGCCCTCGCTGAAAAATTGAAAGAGGTCCTTGGTGAGGATGCCCGTGTATCCAGACCACAAAAATGCGTGGAACTGCGAGTCACTGGACTTGACGATACGGCTACCGCTACCGAAATCGCGGAAGCCATCGCCAGGCCTGGCAACTGCGCAGTGTCTGACATAAAAGTTGGCGAAATCCGGTTCGATAGGAGAGGACGCGGAGCAGCCTGGGCAAAATGCCCGGTCGACGCAGCCAAGATAGTGACGGCACCGAACACCAAGGTGTACGTCGGGTGGACGGTGGTGCGCGTGACATTGTTGTCCGCGCGCCGAATACGCTGCTATCAGTGCCACGAAGAGGGACACGCTCGGGCAACATGCCCCCGAGAGACAGATCGCAGCGGTCTCTGCTTCCGCTGCGGCCAACCAGGTCACACTGCTGCGCAGTGTGAAAACGCACCACATTGTGCATTGTGCGCAGAGAAGGGTAAGCCGGCGGACCACAGTGTTGGCAGTAAGGTCTGTGGCAAGCCAGCACCGAAAGAGGGAGGCTCTAAAAAGAGCCGAGCGCCACAGAAGCCCGCCATACCAATGACGGCGGCTTCTGAAGCTGGAGAGGCCCCGATGGAAGCCGCATAACGGCGTCCCTTCGCTTTTTGCAGGGCAATTTGAACCACTGCGCTCGGGCGCAGGATCTCCTGGATCAAGCTGTAGCGCAGTGGTCAATCGACGTCGTTGTGGTCTCTGAGCCGTACCGCGTCCCGCGAAGGAATGACTGGGTGGGAGATGTGAGCGCAACGGTCGCGCTGGTTTTTGGTCCCAAAGTCGTGCCACCGTCCTTGGCAAATACGACCATAGGCCCTGGTTTTGTTGCAGTCAGCCTGGGGGCCCTCACCGTGGTGGGGGTTTATTTCTCCCCGAATAAGCCTTTGGCCGACTTTGAGGCCTTTCTGACGCAGTTGACCGCACCCGTGGGCGGAGCATCCGGTATTGTGATTGTCGCCGGAGACTTCAACGCAAAATCAACGTTGTGGGGCTCTCCGGCGACAGACGCTAGAGGTCGCGCGGTTGAGGACTGGTTAGCGGCCACCGATCTCGTCGTCGCTAACCGTGGTTCGGTAGGCACTTGTGTGCGTCGACAGGGCGAGTCCATCGTGGACTTGACCCTCGTCAATTCGGCTGCTGCTGGTCGTGTCACAAACTGGCGGGTTGAAGAGGAGACCGAGACCCTCTCCGATCATAGATTCATCTGTTTCGACGTATTGACTCGCATGTCGGAGCTGGGCCGCACAACATCATCCGGCGGCGGCCCAAGATGGGCCTTGAAGCGAATGGATCGGGATCTTCTGGAGGAGGCGGCAGTCGTCGCGTCGTGGGCACAGCTCCCCTCAGACGACCCCACGGAATGCGCGGAATGGCTGAACGAGGCTATGGGAAACGTCTGCGATGCCTCTATGCCGCGATCGGGCCCGTTCAAACCGCGGCGCCAAACGTACTGGTGGCGCCCGGAGCTGAAACAACTACAGCGAGATTGTACGGCGATCCGTCGCCGTTACAAGAGGTATCGCAGACGACACAACAGAGTCCAGCAGGAGGAAGACGCCCTGTACGACGCGTACCGTCTGGCGTGCTGCGCGCTCCGTGACGCCATATTACAGGCTAAAACGGAAGCGTGGCAGGAGTGGCTGAATACGCTCGAAGACGATCCGTGGGGCAAGCCGTACAAGTGGGTGCGACAGAAGCTGCGCCCGGCCGCCCCGCCACTAACGCAGAATCTCCAACCGGACCTTCGCAACAGAGTCCTCTCGGCCCTATTTCCATCGGGGGCCGAGCCGAGTCCATCTTCAGTGACTCACCGGGAAGAGATCTCTGCAGTGGAAGAAGAGATACCGCCCGTCTCATCGGCGGAATTGGCGGTGGCGGTCCACAAAATGGGCCTCAAGAATACGGCACCTGGACTCGACGGCATACCGGGGCGCGCCTGGTCTCTCGCGATGAAGGAGATGGAGCCGCGGGTACTCACCGCTTTGACCAACTGTTTGGTCCAGGGTCGAGTGCCGCGGCGCTGGAAGACGGGAAAATTGGTGCTGCTTCGGAAAACCGGTCGCCCGGAGGACCAGCCGTCGGCGTACCGCCCCATTGTGCTCCTGGATGAAATTTGTAAGATGTTGGAGAGGGTTCTTGTGGCGCGTCTCGTCCGGCATCTAGAGAGCGTCGGGCCGAACCTGAGTGAGAACCAATACGGGTTTCGCTCAGGCCGAGACACAATGGGAGCGGTCGCTCGACTGCGGGATACTGTAGAGGACGAATTGTCCCGGGGCGGGGTAGTATTGGCTGTGTCGCTGGATATTTCCAACGCCTTTAACTCCCTGCCCTGGTCGACTATCAAAGAGGGCCTGATACGACACGGCGTTCCGAGATACCTTCGCAACATCATCGGCGACTATCTCTCGGAACGCTTTGTGCAATATCCTACCCAAGACGGCTGGGAGGAGAGAGAAGTGGTTTGCGGTGTTCCACAGGGGTCGGCTCTCGGTCCGACGCTGTGGAACATCGGTTACAATTCGGTGCTCACCGGCGCAAATCTTCCCGGAGTTGAAGTGGTTTGTTACGCGGATGACACCCTCGTCGTCAGTCGCGGCAGGACCCACCGGGATGCACTGGTCCTCGCAACGGCAGCGGTTGCACATGTCGTCCGGCGTATTCGCTCGCTGGGCCTAGCGGTAGCTTTAGAAAAGTCCGAGGCCCTCTTTTTCCACGGGCCGAGGAAATCTCCGCCGCCTGGGCTAGCTGTGGTGGTGGGCGGGACTAGGATCAACGTCTTACCATCTATGACGTACCTGGGTCTCGTCCTCGACGGCAGGTGGACCTTCCGGGACCATTTCCGCCGTCTCTCGTTGAAGGTGATGAAGTCGGCTGGAGCTCTGGCCTCGCTGCTTCCAAACCTGGGGGGCCCAAGCCTCAGCTGCCGGAGACTGTACATGGGCGTCGTACGCTCCATGGTCATGTACGGCGCCCCAATATGGGCCGACCAACTGCTGCCCCAAAATCGGCTGGTGATTGGCAGACTCCAAAGAGTGATGGCGACGCGAGCAGTGCGTGGTTACCGCACGATCTCCAAAGATGCGGCCTGCCTGCTCGCGGGAAGTGTCCCCTGGGACATAGACGCGCAGTCTCTCGCCGGCGTGTACTGGCGCTGCGCTGCGGTTCGCGCGGAGGGCGGCAACCCTCTTCCAGACGTTGTCCGCCGGTGGAGAGACTCTGCCCGAGAGAGGGCGATCGAATTGTGGGAGGAGCGGCTGCAGGAGCCGCAAGTCAGCGTGGATCTGGTGCTGGCCATCCGCCCAGTATTGAGGGAGTGGTTGAACAGGAAGACGGGCGCCCTCTCGTTCCGCCTCACACAGGTGCTGACCGGGCACGGGTGCTTCGGTCGGTACCTGTGCGAGATCGCCGGGAGAGAGGAGACAACACGCTGCCACCACTGTGACACGGACAGGGACACGGCCGAACACACTGTTTCGGTCTGTCCCTCTTGGAGTAGACAACGGGCGGCCCTCACGGCCGCCATTGGATATGACCTCTCGCTGCCAGTATTGGTGTCCTCCATGCTGAGCGGCGAAGATAAGTGGAAGGCGGTGGTAGACTTCGTCGAAGAGGTCATCGCTGCAAAGGAGGAGGCCGAGCGTATTAGAGAGAGGGAGACGCTCGACCCCCGACGAAGAAGTCGGCCCAGGCGACGTAGAGTCAATCATGACAACGTTCCGCCTTAGCCGGGGAGCTCAGGGCGGCGGTATGGGGATACCGTTGCCCATTGCACCGAGCCTCCGAGTGGGTCGTGATGCGCACCATGCACCTGCGCATCGCGACACCAGTGTAGAGGGATGGCCTAAGCAAGCCCCCCAAGTGGGGCCTCTGTTCGGCCTGGGGGGCAAGTAAACGCCCCCACGGAGACGGGTCTGCTCGCACTGGCAGACGTCCGCTAATGGAGTCGCGGTTGGTCTATCGTTCCCGCGGCTCCGTAACAGCGGGGTGAATGGCGCATCGTTGGGTTTTAGTGTAGTAAACCCGGGTGCGGCCCTTTACCCCGTGCCCGGGGAGTCTCACATATCCCGGTGGCCCGTCCCCAGCGTCATCGGGAATCTATAAAAGATTTCCCAACGGCGGTTGGGGCGGTTTTTTCCGTCGGCCCTTCCAAAGTGGTACTGAGGACGAGAGCGGCAGCGACAGTGCCGCCTCCCAAGCAAAAGGAAAAGACTTGGAAAAGGAGAGGGATAGGTTCCGGCGCAAGAGGCGCGGTACTGAGGATAGCCCTGAAAAGGACAAGGAGGGGGTTCGGAAGCCCTCATCCAAACGTGGTAGGGGAAGGCCCCCGACCACAGGACAATACTCCGGCTTGGCCAAGGCAAAGAAAGACCTTCTGGACGAAACCCAAAGGGCCTTGGAGCTCGAGGCCGAGCGCGAGATACTGGATATGGCAAAGAGGATACCGCAGCTACGGTCACACCGGCTGTCGGATACTTCGGACATCTCGGACGTGACAATGGCGGAGGAAGAGGTTACTGCGGCGACCCTCGGCGCGGTAATTTCTGAGAGTCTTGGGACCATTAAGAACGTGGCCCAAAAATCAAAAAATCTGAAGGGGACATCCGTCGCAGCCCTTAACAAAGCGACTCACGCCATACAGGAGGCGTGTGCGGCCTTGATGAGTAGATCTGCTTCGGAGGAAACGAGGGCCCTGGCAGCGGCGAACACGCGCCTCTCCAAGGACCTCGAAACCATGAGGAAGGAACTGGAGACCGTCAAGCGCAAGCTGGCAGAGACTCAACCTCAGTCCGCTTCCATAAACAAGGAGATGAATGTTGAGGAACTTTTGGAGCGAGCGGTGCGCGAGGCGGTGTCTCTAGCGAGCGCCCGCATGGACGCGAGGTTGGAGATGCTGGAGGCTCGTCTCCTGCCGGAGCCCCGCATACGTCCCCCCCTCGCCGCGGATGGAAAGAGGGATCGTGCAGACCTTGCAAGTACACCTGCTGGGCCGTCACAGAAGGAGACACAGAAGGAACAGAGGACGCCTCCACCGGAGCCATCGGTAACAACACTGATGCCTCCGACGAACCCCGGCCCGGCGCCGAAGAAAGGGAAGAGGAAAGCGAAGAAGACTGCCGCTGCCAGCGAAGCGGCAGCCGCGAGACGGGACGCTGCGACGTCAGCGGAGACAACGCAACCCGCCGCCATATCCGAATGGACGCAGGTTGTGAAGAGGGGAAAGGGTCCTGCAAAGAAAGGAGAGGAGGGAAAGAAGGGCTCTAAAAAGAGAAGGGGCAACAGATTGCGCGCTCCCAAGTCGGCGGCAGTTGTTTTAACGCTGCAACCGGAGGCAGAGAGTCGCGGCGTGTCTTATGACAAGGTCCTCACCAAGGCTAAGCAGGAGCTGGACATAACCGCGCTCGATATCCCGGCGGTTAAATTCAGGCGGGCCGTGACTGGGGCTCGGATGTACGAGGTCTCGGGCTCTGCCTGCAAAGAGAAAGCCGACGCTCTTGCGAGCAAACTCCGAGAAATACTGGGGGGCGAGGATGTTCGTATCTCTCGGCCACAAAAGTGCGCGGAGCTCCGCATAACGGGCCTGGACGACACAGCCTCCGCGGCAGAGATAGCGGCCGCCATTGCGAGACCGGGCGGCTGCACAGTCGACGAGGTGAAGGTGGGCGAGATTCGCCTAGACCGGAGGGGTTGTGGCACGGCGTGGGTCAAATGCCCCGTCGATGCCGCTAAGCAAGTGACAGCGCCGAACACCAAAGTTTACGTCGGCTGGGTCGTGGTACAAGTGTCGTTGTTGTCCGCGCGCCCTATGCGCTGCTTCCGCTGCCACGAAGTTGGCCACACGCGAGCGACCTGTTCCAGCGAAACCGACCGCGGCGAGCTCTGCTTCCGCTGTGGCCAGTCTGGCCACTCGTCGCGACAATGCGGAAACCCGCCTCACTGCGCGTTGTGCGCGGCGGGCGGCAAACCGGCGGACCACAGCGTGGGCAGTAAGCCCTGCCCCAAGGCTCCCCCGAAGGAAAGGAAAGGCTCTAAAAAGAGCCGGGTGCCCACGAACGCTGCCACACAGCCTATGGCGGCGTCAGGCTCCGGAGCGGCCCCGATGGAAGCCCAATAACGGACACCCAACGTTTCCTTCAGGGCAACCTAAACCACTGCGCTCAGGCGCAGGATCTTTGGGATCAGGTTAGGCTGGAGTGGGAAATAGACGTCGCCGTTGTCGCGGAACCCTATCGTGTTCTGCCCAGGGGCGACTGGATCGGCGACGCTGACTCGTCGGTCGCTGTGGTTCTTGGCCCCAAAGTCGTGCCTCCTTTCTCCGGGGACACTATCAGAGGCCGTGGATTTGTAGTGGTGATCTTGGGGTCTTTCACTGTCGTGGGGGTTTATTTCTCCCCAAACAAGCCTCTGGCCGAGTTCGAGGCCTTCCTGCTCCGGCTGACCGCCTTCGTGGAGGGCGCGTCTCGTCCCGTAATCGTCGCCGGAGACTTCAACGCGAAGTCAACGCTATGGGGTTCTCCGGCGTCGGATGCGAGGGGTCGTGCCGTGGTGGAATGGCTGACGACCAATGGCCTAGTCGTGGCAAACCGGGGTGCTGTTGGCACCTGCGTCAGGCAGCAAGGTGAGTCCATCGTGGACCTCACCCTCGTTAGCTCATCTGTCGCCCGTCGTGTCGGTAATTGGAGGGTTCTGCGGGACTCGGAGACCCTCTCGGATCACAAGTACATCCGCTTCGACGTCTCCGCTCACTCGTCGGAGCTGCATCGCCCCATTCCATCTGGCGGTGGTCCGAGATGGTCTCTGAAGAAACTGGACCGCGGCTTGTTGAAGGAGGCCGCAATCGTGGCGTCGTGGGCTCCCCTCCCAGCTGGTGGAGATATAGAGGAATGGGTGGAGTGGCTAATAGAGGCGTTGCACAACATCTGCGACGCCTCTATGCCTCGCGCCGGTCCCTTCAGACCCCGGCGCCAAACATATTGGTGGCGTCCAGAGCTTGGCAATCTCCGGCTTGCCTGCGTAGTGGCCCGACGCCGCTACACACGATATAGAAGACGGCGCAACCGTACTGAAGACGAAGAGGCCGCCATATACGACAGCTACCGCACAGCACGTCTTGACTTGCGCGATGCTATTCGTGCAGCGAAGAAGGAAGCCTGGGATGAGTGGCTTGAGACGCTGGAACAGGATCCGTGGGGCAAACCTTACAAATGGGTGAGGCAGAAGCTTCGCCCCGCTGCCCCGCCACTCACCCAGAGCCTACAGCCGGATCTCCGCTGCAGAGTGCTATCGGCCCTATTTCCATCTAGGGCCGAGTGGTCTCTACCATCTATGGGTGGTCCCACGGAGGAACCCGAAGTCACGGAGGAAGTGCCGCCCGTTACAGCAGGAGAACTGGCAGCGGCAGTCGTAAAAATGGGCGCTAAAAACACTGCTCCCGGCCTCGACGGCATTCCCGGCAAGGTCTGGATGTTGGCGCTGAAGCACATGGAAGGGCACGTACTCACCGTTTTGACCGGATGCCTGGTCCAGGGAAGAGTACCGCAGCGCTGGAAGACCGGCAAACTCGTGCTGCTGAAAAAGAAAGGGAGACCGGAGGACCAGCCGTCCGCTTACCGGCCTATAGTGTTGATCGACGAGATCTGCAAGACGCTGGAGCGGGTCATAGTGGCGCGTCTCACCCGCCACCTCGAGAACGTCGGCCCGAACCTGAGCGCAGCTCAGTACGGCTTCAGATCTTGTCGATCAACAATCGACGCGGTCGCAAGGCTGAGGGCCATAACGGAGGAGGAGATCCCCCAGGGCAGGGTAGTTCTAGCTGTATCGCTGGACATCTCCAACGCTTTTAACTCCATGCCCTGGGAGACCATAAAAGAGGGTCTTAGGTACCACCGCGTGCCGAGGTATTTACGCGTCGTCATCAGCGACTACCTTTCGGCACGCTCGGTGCAGTACCCTACCGGACGGGACTGGGAGGAGCAGGAAGTGGTCTGCGGCGTCCCACAGGGGTCGGCTCTCGGTCCGACTCTGTGGGACATTGGATTTGACTTTGTGCTGCGCGGCGCCAACTTGCCTGGAGTGGAGCTGATCGCGTACGCCGACGACACTTTGGTCGTCTGTCGAGGCGGGAACCACCGCGAAGCAGCTATCCTCGCGACAGCGGCGGTCGCGCAAGTTGTTCGGCGGATTCAGGCGCTTGGCCTGACGGTGGCGCTCAATAAATCCGAGGCCCTGTTGTTTCACGGGCCAAGGAAGGCGCCTCCGCCCGGCCTAGCAGTCATTGTAAGCGGAACGAGGATTGACGTGGCGTCTTCCATGACGTACCTCGGCCTGGTCCTCGATGGGCGATGGACTTTCAGGGACCATTTTCGTCGCCTGTCAGAAAAGGTCGGTAAGTCAGCTGGGGCCCTAGCGTCACTTCTCCCGAACCTCGGGGGCCCTAGCTTAAGTTGTCGGCGCCTGTATCTAGGTGTGGTGCGCTCAATGGCGATGTACGGTGCGCCGATCTGGGCCGAAGGTCTGTCGTCCCAGAATCGACTCGCCCTTGGAAGACTCCAGAGGATGATGGCGACGCGGGCAGTGCGTGGCTACCGCACCATATCAAAGGATGCGGCATGCCTGCTCGCCGGGAGCGTCCCATGGGACCTGGACGCTCGTGCCCTCGCCGACGTTTACTGGCGTGGCGCTGAGATACGCGCGGGGGGCAGCAACCCCCTTCCGGATGCCGTACGTCGGTGGAGGGACCAGGCCAAGGAGAGGAGTATCCAGCTGTGGGAGGAAAGGCTGCAAGAGCCTCAAGTCAGCGCTAACTTGGTGCTGGCCATCCGCCCAGTTCTAAAAGAGTGGCTGACACGGAAGACCGGCGCGCTCTCCTTCCGGCTCACACAGGTGTTGACCGGACACGGCTGTTTCGGTCAATACCTGTGCAAGATCGCGCAGAGAGAGAACGACACGCGATGTCACCAGTGCGGCAACGACACGGACACGGCCGTGCACACTATCGCGGCGTGTCCCTCCTGGAGTGGACAACGGGCGGCACTCACTGCTGCCATAGGATCGGACCTCTCGCTGCCAGCACTATTTCGTGCTATGCTGAGTAGTGAGCAAGGATGGAAGGCGCTGGAGGACTTCAGCAGTGAGGTCATCAGCGCAAAAGAGGAGGCCGAGCGCATTAGAGAGAGGGAGGCGCTCGACCCTCATCGGAGTAGCCGGCCAAGGCGAAGACGGGCCAATCAAGATGGCCATAGTGTCCCGCCTTAGCGGAAGAACTCGGGGTGACGACGTGGGGACGTCGTCACTCATTGCACCGAGTTCCCGAGTTGGTCGCGATGCACAGCGTACTCTTCGTGCATCGCGACATCAGAGAGTTAGGCCTACGCAAGCCCTGGAAGGGCCTCTGTTCGGCCTTAGGAGCCCCGAAGTGCTCCAGAGAAGAGGGGCCTGCTATTAGCACGCAGGCGCACGCTCGTCGGGTCGCGGAGTAAGCTCGCGCGTTCCCGTGGTCCGGCATAGCGGTACGTGGAAGAGTACCGACGGGTTTTAGTGGGTAGGGCTGCGGCCAATTCACCATCTTCTCGGCCGCAGCGAGCCCCACATACCCTTGGGGGTCCCCGTTCTCCTTGGGATGCGTAAGTGCATTCCCCGTCGCAAAAAAAAAAAAAAAAAAAAAAAAAAAAAAAAAAAAAGGTTCGGTTAGGAAGGGAAAGGGAAAAGGAAAGCAGGACAGGACAAACACGGACGTGTCCAAGACTCGGCCAAAGGAGGCTTCTAAAAGCTCCCAAAAGCCTAAGGACAAGAAAAGGAGAAGGAGGAACACAGCTCCCGCAACTGCCGCGGTGATAATAACTCTGCAGCATGATGCGGTCGAGCGAGGGATGACGTACAGGGATGTTATCTGCAAGGCCCGTCAAGAGATTGACTTGGCAACCCTGGGTTTACAAGACGGCGTCCGAGTACGTCAGGCGGCCACTGGAGCGCGAATAATGGAGCTCCCCACCGAAGCGACCAGCGAAATGGCTGACCGATTGGCGGAAAAGCTGCGGGGCGTACTGGCCGGTGCTGCGAGGGTCTCCAGGCCCGTCCGATGCACGGACATTCGTGTGTCTGGTCTTGACGACACGGTTACCAAGGAGGCCGTGCTGGCGGCAATCGTGACTAAGACTGGCTGCTCCCTCGAACACCTAAAGGGAGGGGAAGTGCGTGAGGGTCCAGGTGGAACCGGAACCGTCTGGGTGCAGTGTCCCGTGGCTGCCGCTAACACCTTGGTAGCTGCGGGCCGCTTGCTGGTTGGCTGGAGTTCGGCGCGCGTCCAGCCCTTGGAACGGAGGGCCATGAAATGTTTCCGCTGCCTTGAGATAGGTCACACAGGGCAGCGATGCACATCGGACGTTGACAGGAGTCAGCTGTGCTTCCGGTGCGGTCAAGCCGGGCACAAATCTTCGTTTTGTTCTGCGAAACCTAACTGCGTTGTCTGTTCGGCGGCGGGTAGGAACGCGAATCACACGGCAGGCGGAAAAGGTTGTGCTCCTCCGAAGAAGGGGCGAAATCGAAGGAAACCCAACCTTCAAGCGGCGGGTCGGCCTCAAGCCCGACAAGAAGTAGCAATGGACGTCAACAATGGATCGTAGGCCTATACAGATTCTACAGGCGAATTTGAACCACTGTGCCGGTGCCCAGGATCTGTTCTTCCAGGTTCTGACACAGTGGCAGATAGACGTGGCTGTAGTGGCCGAACCGTACTACGTCCCAACCAACCACACCTGGGTGGGAGACTTGTCGGGCTCTGTAACCATTCATGGCTGTGACACTGGCCCCTCGCTTCGATTACGGGAGAGAGGCCGTGGATTCGTGGCGGTGGATCGAGGGGAGTACGCTATCTTCGGCGTGTACTTCTCCCCGAACAAAACCCTCGCCCAATTCGAGGAATTCTTGGGTGAATTGCAGGCGGCAGTTTTGAGAGCGGCCCCGAGGCCCGTTCTTGTCGCCGGCGACTTCAACGCCAAACACGCAGCCTGGGGATCGTCAGTGACCGACGCCCGAGGTGATGCAGTGTTGGAGTGGGCTGTTTTGACCAGGCTCTCGCTTTTAAACCGGGGGGATGCACCTACCTGCGTACGGCATCAGGGGAGCTCGATTATCGATCTCTCCTTCGCCAGCCCCTCGGTTGGAGAACTGGTCCGTGACTGGAGAGTGGAAGAGGTAGAGACACTCTCCGATCATCTTTATATTCGGTACAGTGTCTCCCCTTTCAGAGTCACCCCAGCGGAACCGCGTTATACAGCGGATACCCAGGAGTTCCCTCGGTGGACGATGTCCAAACTGGACATGGAGGCTCTCAAGGAGGCAGCTGAAGTGGAGGCCTGGACTCCAAGGCCTGAGGATCCCGTTGGCGTGAACGAAGAGGCGCTCTGGTTTCGCAGGGCGCTCACTCGAATTTGTGACGCGGCCATGCCCCGGACGCAGCGCCATCCTCCACGGAGGCAGGTTTACTGGTGGTCGGAGGTAATAGCGGAGCTTCGACATCAATGTGTGAGGGCGCGCCGGCCTTATCAGCGGCACAGACGGAGAAGGTCGCCAGATGACCCGCTGGTGGTGCGTCTTAGGGAGGAATATAGCGCTGCCAAGAGTGCCCTAAGTTTGGCCATAAAAATGGCCAAGGACAGCGCCAGGGAAGAGATGTTGGCGGAGCTAGACCGGGACCCGTGGGGGCGTCCATATCGGATGGTCCGAAAGAAGTTCAGTCGTGGTCCACCGGTTGTGGAAATCCTGCCTCCGGAGCAGCTCCCATTGATTGTGTCTACACTGTTCCCGACCATGGCTGACACTGAAACACTGGTCGATGACAGCGAGCCCTTAGGGCAGGTGACGCCTGTCTCGGAAGTCGAACTTACCGCGGCCATCCTCAGGCTCAGCGAAAGGAGCAAGACGGCCCCGGGCCCGGACGGAATTCCCGGTAGGATCTGGGTTAAGTCTTTGGGTCCACTGAAAGAAAGGCTCCGGGAGCATTTCAGTGCCTGTCTGGCTCAAGGCGATTTCCCGGAATGTTGGAAAGAAGGGAAGCTCGTGCTTCTTCGGAAGGAGGGCCGGCCTATCGACTCTCCATCGGCGTATAGGCCCATCGTCCTTCTGGACGAGGCGGGCAAGCTGTTGGAACGAGTGATTGCGTCAAGAGTTGTTCGTCATCTGGAGCAGGAAGGTCCAAATTTGTCGAATGCTCAATTTGGCTTCCGGGCACAACGGTCGACAATTGACGCAATCCTTGAGGTGAAGGAGTTTACGGAGGAAGGGACTGCAAATGGTGGCGCGGTAATGGCAATGTCTCTGGATATTGCCAACGCATTTAATACGTTGCCCTTCGAATCGATCGAGGAGGGCCTCCGCCACCATCAGATTCCCAAGTATTTGGTGAAAATAATTGGAGGATACTTACGTCGCCGTACCATAGTCTGCATCGGAAGAGATGGAGTAGTGACCCGGTTCTCTACTTGGTGCGGTGTTCCACAGGGGTCTGTTCTTGGTCCGCTCCTGTGGAACATTGGATACGATAGGGTTTTGCGAGTTGCGCTTCTTCGGGGTCTGCGTATCGTATGCTACGCGGACGATACTCTGTTGCTTGCTCGAGGAAAGACGATGGAAGAGGCCATCCGCCTGGTGAAAGTTGGTGCAAACCAAATGGTGGCGCGAATTGAGAGGCAGGGGTTGAGAGTGGCGTTAGAAAAGACGGAGGCTATTCTCTTCCTCGGCCCTCGACAGCGGTCCCCAGCGAACGTGACAGTCCGGATTGGCGACGTGAACGTCCAAATCGGGAAGGAGTTAAAATACTTGGGTCTCCTCCTAGACTCAAGATGGACGTTCACCGAACATTTCCGTCGGCTGGCGCCTAAATTGAAGAAAACAGCTGCGGCCCTAGGTAGCCTCCTGCCCAACATTGGGGGACCAGGGTCCAGCTGCCGGCGGCTATATACAGGGGTCTTAAGATCTATGGCCCTGTATGGCGCCCCTGTATGGGCAGAAGGATTGAGCACCCAAAATAGAGCGCTCCTGCGAGGTCCACAGCGTGCAATGGCGCTGCGCATGATCCGCGGCTACCGCACTGTGGCTGCCGATGCGGCTTTCGCCCTTGCCGGAACCCCGCCGTGGGATATCGAGGCTCGTGGTCTGTCGGAGATTTACTTCCGCACGGCGGAATACAAGAGGAGAGGGGAACGGGTGTCACCCGAACTGACAGCCCGATGGCGCCGCCAGGCGCGCATAATTACAATGCGCGCATGGGATGACAGACTGGCGTCCCCAACAGCCGGACTCAGAACAGTGGCGGCAATTAGGCCCCACCTGCAAGAATGGTCGGCGCACTGGAGAGGCACTCTCACGTTCCGGATGGTGCAGGTGTTGACGGGTCATGGGTGTTTTGGCCATTACCTGCACCATACGGCCAGGCGAGAACCAACACCAGTGTGCCACCACTGCAATCACGGAGATGACACTGCGCAGCACACGCTAGAAGATTGCCCTGCTTGGGCGGAGCAACGAGCGGTGCTGTGCGCCAATATTGGATTTGACTTTTCGCTCCCGGCTATTATCACAGCAATAGTCCGGTCGAGCGCGTCCTGGACTGCGATGGCGACCTTCTGTGACGACGTCATATCACAGAAGGAAGCCGCCGAACGGGCGAGAGAGGCGGACGTAGCCGCAGACCCCGTTCGAAGAAGGCGAGGAGGGCGCAGGCGCGCTATACACGAGCGCCAGCTCCCGCCTTAAACAGGACTCGGGCGACGAATCGGGGAATTCGCCGCCCATTGCACGAGTCCCTTCCGGTAGTAGAGCGCCCGGTGCCTCGGGCCGCTCTCCCGAAGTTCATGGCAGATGACATTTTGCCACGCGAATGATTCTGCTGTTGCGCATGCAGATGCCGCTAACTGGGCCGCTGCAGTTATCGCCTCAGGCGGGTCCGGCGGCCCAGCAACAAGCGGAGGAGGAGGCACCGATGGGTTTTAGTGCGGTAACCCCGGGTGCGCTCCTCACCGCGTCGCCCGGGCGAGTCCCACATATCCCGGTGGCTATTCCCCTCACGCCGCCGGGAATTCATAAAGAATTTCCCATCGTAAAAAAAAAAAAAAAAAAAAAAAAAAAAAAAAAAAAAAAAAAAAAAAAGGTTTTTTTTTTTTTTTTTTTTTTTTTTTATAGTGGACCCATGTAAAGAGTGGGCCCTTCTTGTTCCCCCTATCATGAACAGGGACAATTATTTTCTTTATTTATTATACATGATTTGTTGTTTATATTTATGCATTTATACTTTTATTACATTTTTTGTTTTTACTTGTCTCTTTATATCTTATTTATTTATTTATTTACGACTATTACTACTAATTTTGAATATTTTACATTACTACAAATTCTGAATACTTTTCATTTATTACAATTTTTAATACACCAAATACAATTCAACATTTCGCTTACATATCACTCGTTCTGCGCTGAGTATCCCATAAGGATTTTATTGTCACTATTTATTTTACAAAATATTTTGTACCAATTTTGTGGTCTGCCACACCACTGCCGCGGCCCATGCCAGCCCCAATCCACATCACATCACAACATAGTTTACTCAATTTTTAAGTATACTAAATTTTTGCTTACGTTACAGTTTTTCTAAACATTTGAACTCTATAATTTTGTAACTTATTTTAATATGCCTTTACTTTTCATTTTGGTTGCTTTTTATTATTCTACTACATGGTTTTTTGTTTAACATTTCAAAATTTATATATATTATATATATTCTCTTATGGTTAAATTTCCAGCTTTGTTTTAATACATTGTTCATGTTTACTATTTACCTTATATATATATGTTACATATTTGATTACATACACTTTTCCATACTTATACACGCTACATTGTTATCACGTTTCCCTTTACATATTTTATCACTAGTGCCATATATGCTATTATTATGTTTACATCATAATCATATATATGCGTAGTTGATGTGTTGTGGGTTTTTAATTTTTTTTTTTTTTTTTTTTTTTTTTTTTTTTTTTTTTTTCGTACAAGTTTTGCATTGGTTACTACAAAACCATGTTTGCGGTTTCCAATGCTTGTTACTTATTTTTACATCTATCTAGTACATATTATATACTAAACATTTACACTACACATTCATACTTTATACATACTTTATCATATTATTACATATTTATATTTAACTCCAGTAACTTTATACATATATATCTGATCCTTTATCATATTATTACATATTTTTATTTAATTCCAATAACTTTATACATATATATATATAATTCTATATCATATTATTACATATTTCTATTTAATAGTATATTATTATTCATATTTCATATATATACCTATTTTACTACCTATGGCGTGTGTGGATCGGCGCTGTCATAGGCAACCGCCGCACGCGCTATGGCATCCCACCGTCTCCGTATCGGACACTCAGCGCTGAACGCGTTGTGGCTTTGCTTTTCTATGTCTACTCCTTCTTTCCTACAATTTATGCACCAAGGCGTCAATCCTTCCTCTAAATTCTCACATTCAGATTGACGGTGTGCCCCGGTGCAGTGGCTGCACCTCTCTCCCTCTTCACTTTTGCAGTGCCGCCTCCCGTGTCCGTACCCTAAACAGCGCGAGCACTGTATTAGGGGGGACTGGTCGGCGACGCGGACCCGCTGCATATCAACGTATACATGGCCCGCCTTTGTGAGGCACTGCCACAGCCCCGGGGACACCGTCAACACCACATGCTCCGTATCTATGTCTTTTCCTTTCTTCCTGTACTTAACACTCACCCTGTCTTCCTTTCCGCCCAGTAGTGGCTGTATGATGTGCCCATTTTGGGACCGAATTGCATCGAGGATATCCTCGTTGGAATTCGTCTTGAGCACACCATACAGCACTACCTGGGGGTCCTTATTTACCATTCTCTCCACATTCAAATTTGTACTACCCTTCTCTATGGTTAGGTTAGGTTAGGTTAGGTTAGGTTAGGTTAGGTTAGGTTAGGTTAGGTTAGGTTAGGTTAGGTTAGGTTAGGTTAGGTTAGGTTAGGTTAGGTTAGGTTAGGTTAGGTTAGGTTAGGTTAGGTTAGGTTAGGTTAGGTTAGGTTAGGTTAGGTTAGGTTAGGTTAGGTTAGGTTAGGTTAGGTTAGGTTAGGTTAGGTTAGGTTAGGTTAGGTTAGGTTAGGTTAGGTTAGGTTAGGTTAGGTTAGGTTAGGTTAGGTTAGGTTAGGTTAGGTTAGGTTAGGTTAGGTTAGGTTAGGTTAGGTTAGGTTAGGTTAGGTTAGGTTAGGTTAGGTTAGGTTAGGTTAGGTTAGGTTAGGTTAGGTTAGGTTAGGTTAGGTTAGGTTAGGTTAGGTTAGGTTAGGTTAGGTTAGGTTAGGTTAGGTTAGGTTAGGTTAGGTTAGGTTAGGTTAGGTTAGGTTAGGTTAGGTTAGGTTAGGTTAGGTTAGGTTAGGTTAGGTTAGGTTAGGTTAGGTTAGGTTAGGTTAGGTTAGGTTAGGTTAGGTTAGGTTAGGTTAGGTTAGGTTAGGTTAGGTTAGGTTAGGTTAGGTTAGGTTAGGTTAGGTTAGGTTAGGTTAGGTTAGGTTAGGTTAGGTTAGGTTAGGTTAGGTTAGGTTAGGTTAGGTTAGGTTAGGTTAGGTTAGGTTAGGTTAGGTTAGGTTAGGTTAGGTTAGGTTAGGTTAGGTTAGGTTAGGTTAGGTTAGGTTAGGTTAGGTTAGGTTAGGTTAGGTTAGGTTAGGTTAGGTTAGGTTAGGTTAGGTTAGGTTAGGTTAGGTTTTTTTTTTTTTTTTTTTTTTTTTTTTTTTTTTTTTTTTTTTTTTTTTTTTTTTTTTTTTTTTTCATGCTGCACTTCCCTGATTTTGATTCGAGGGGTTTCCTGTCTTTTTTTTGTTTTAGTATCATTTTTATTTTCTTTTTGCTACCAACATTGTCGTCAACCTCCTTACATTACATCTCATATACATTACTTTCTAAATTTCAATTACATTACTTTCTACATTTCAACATTACAATATTCCTATTCATTATTTCTAAATCTCTCGTGCTTATTACATTACTTTCTAAATTACAACATTACCATATTTCTATTCATTATTTCTAAATTTCTCATGCTTATTACATTACTTTCTAAATTACAACATTACAATATTCCTATTCTTTATTTCTATTATTCACGTGTCTTACTATTTCTATACAAAATTGCAACAATTTCTCTCTCTTACTCGTGTCTTTACATATTTCTTTGACATTGTCTTCTCTTATGGTAGTGTCCAATTCATGCTCCAAGTCATATCTCTTAGAGTCATAAATTGGACACTCCACCAACAGGTGAGGTATGTCCTCGTTCTTGGCGGGGTCACATGCGCACGATGGGCTCTCTTTACATTTGAACCTGTATAGGTAGCTAGAGAGCCCACCGTGCCCAGTGAGCGCCTGCGTCAGTTCCCTGTTGGGGGCTACTTTCCTTACTAACTTGTGTGCCCAGAATACGTCCTCGACAAAGATTTTTGTAATTTGTGCTGTCTCTCCTTCGCGGTATCTCCGGTCCCATTCACGAAGGGAATCCTGACGGATTTGTCTCTTCGCGAATGACACCGGACATAGGTCATAGTGCGGTTTCATTTTTCCCTTCAGTGCTGCTTCCTTTGCTAACAGGTCGGCCCTCTCGTTCCCTTCCAGCCCGACGTGTGCCTTGACCCAGAAGAGTAAAATTTCTCGATTCTGGCTCAAGGCACGCGCCATACTGTCTTTGGTTTCGAGGGCTAACCTGTTTGTGGTACCAGCGCTGCACACGGTCTCGATCGCCGCCCTCGAGTCACTATATATACCGATTCTTCGGTCCGGTAGTTCGAGGGCGATTTTCGTTGCCCTGTTCAGCGCTAATAGCTCTGCTTGGTACACTGTACAGTGGTCAGCAAGCTTGAGCTTATGGTGTCGCATCTCCATGCCGTCCTTCCAGACGGTCACGGCAGCGCCCACCTTACCCTCAAGCTTGCTGCCATCGGTGTATATTTTCGCTTCGACATCCGTAGCGTCCACTTGATTTTGGTCTACCAGGCATGTGTAATTGTGTATGGTGTTCGTGCTTGGGTGTTGTGTGTTTGTGTATTTTTCTGGCAGCTCCACCTCCGCATCCCGGAAACAGCTCTCCATCTTTCCCTTACGGGCTAGGTAGAGTCGCGCTGTTTCCCGGACTCGAAGGTCGAGTGGCAGAATGCCAGTTAATGCTAGAGCCGAGTGCAAGGAAACAGTCCTGTACGCATAACAAATTTTTTGGGCAAAACCCCTCTGTATAGCGTTGAGCTGCTTCCTTGCGCTCAGCTTTTTTGCTGAATCGGCCCACGCGCAAGCCGCGTATGTTATAATGGGCTCAACTGCCGCGTTATATATCTGTTTAGATACGTTGGCCTTCAGCCCCCAGCTGACTCTGGCCGCACGCGAGATCTGTGAGTGTATCTCGATAGCTTTCCGGCAGACATTGTCTATATGGGGGTTGAAGGTCAACTTATCATCTATTGTTAGGCCTAATAGTTTTATTTTATTGGTCATTTCAATTGCTACCCCCCCCATACTCAATCTCGGCGTGTCATATTTGAGTCTGCGAGTAATGACCATGGCCTGCGTTTTGTGTGGGGCGAATTTCAACTTGTTTTCCGCCCCCCACAAGTGCGTATACTCCAGGGCATCTCGCGCAGCCTGATTTATGACTCCTGCAGACGTTCCTGAGAAAAGGAGCACTATGTCGTCAGCGAATGCCTGGACATAATGTCCCTTTTCCGTTAGGTTTTTGAGCAGTGGGTCGATCAGCAGGTTCCACAGAGTGGGCCCACCGATCGATCCCTGCACACATCCCTTGTTTGTTATCCTAGCACACTCCTCTCCCGCGTACCTCACAACCACCTTCCTGTCCTTCATGTAGTCATCCATGACCCTCCTTATATTTATGGGGCACTTCTCTTCCGCAAGTCTCGTCCTTATTCTCGGCCACCACGCGCTATCGAATGCCCCCTCGATATCTAATGACACCATGACAAGTATCAGCTTGTCTTTCAATTTTGCCTTTATCTGGTGCATTAATTCGTAGAGGGCATCCTCGGTGCTGCGCTGTGGGGTGAAGCCGAACTGCCGGACACTCATTTTCGGTGTTAAGTGCCACCTGAGTCTCCTCACCAACATCTTTTCGAATAGTTTCCCCATCACCGGGAGGAGACCTATTGGTCTATACGATTTCGGTGTTGCGTAATCCTCCTTGTTTGGTTTCCGCAGCACCACAACCGTAGCCTCCTTCCAGATGACCGGGAAACATCCGAGGTCGAGGCATTTGTTGAAGAGAGTCAGGTGGTACTCAGGGTCTGCGTGCACCAGTCGTGCTACGATGTCTGAGGTAAGTCCATCTCCCCCTGGGGCCTTTTTTGGATTAAAGCTATCCATTGCAGACTTTAATTCCGTCACCGTGAACGGGGGATCGCGATTATCACTATCACATTCCTCGTTCACGGTTTCTGCTGCCTTTCTTATTCTGCTGTGGTGCTCTGTATCCTCTTTTGGGTCATCCCAGGGGTAGAATACTTTTGCTATTTCCTCTACAGACTCTTTTGCACTCAGTGTTCTGCCCCCCTTTACTATCAACTTATCCTCCTGTCTTTTCCCTGTCTTCCTCATTACTCTGTATATTCCGTCCCATACCGTTTCCCTGTCCTGTTTCCCACAAAATTCTTTCCAACTCTTTATCTGATCTTCTTTTGCTTTTTTCTCATATGTTTCTTTCTGTTTCAGGTACTCTTCTATGGCGTATTCTTTCCTGTCGGGTGCGGCCCTACGTATTCTTCTTCTCAATGTTCTTTCTCTTCTTTTCATTCCTTCCAGCTCTTCGTTCCACCACGGGGGCTTTTTGCTGTTGTTTTTCACCTTCTTTTTAGGGAGGGTGTCTTCACACGCTTTCTTCACAATGTCATCGTATCTACCTATGGTATGTTCTATGTCCTGCTTACTGTTTGTGTTTTGAATTTTCTCTGTTGTTAGGTTATTTTCTATTTTTAGTTGTTCCACTTTCTCTAAGAAAGTGGACCAATTAGCCTTTTTTGTATTAAATTTTCTTGTTGTGCTGCTTATCCTTTCCTTTATTTTGTGTTCTCCCATAGTAAATACGATGCCATTGTGATCTGAGCTAACCAGTCCCTCGACTACCCTCCAATCCTTTACAAGTTTCAGGAGGTCCGGGGAGCATGCAGTAATGTCTATGACGCTACTGCACTCCCTTCCTCCTCTTATTGTGTAGAAGGTGGGTTTTCTTCCTCTGTTCAACAGCTCCAGTCCCCATTGATTTAGGAGGCCCATTACAGTGTCTCCTCTGGGATCGCTCTCACGGCTTCCCCACCATATGCTTTTCGCATTTGCATCACCCCCCACGATTATGCAGTCTCGTCCAAGCTCATCCATTATTTTATCGATCCGACCCAGGTGCCCACTCACGTCTTGGTCGGGTTCAAGGTAGAATGACACAGCGGTTATTGTAGCATCTCCCAGCCCGATCCGGGCAGTGGCTATGTTTTCGGAGGTATGCTTGGCTACAATAGCGGCTTCGATGTTAGGATCGAAAACCGCTATTGCAGCTTTAACCTTTGCCACGCCCGTCTCGGACTGGAAAATTCGCACCCCGCTTGTGCCCCTCATCCTCGTCCCCGCCCCCGTGTACGGTTCCTGGACTAGGGCAATTGAAAACTGGTTGGCCATCATCATAAGCTCGTCAGTTGCTAGCTTCTTTCGCTGCAGGTTAACCTGGACGACACTGCATAACTTTTTGGGAGGGTTGTTTGTGCTATTGATTGCGTTATGGGTGCCCTTAGCAGTACGCAACCGCCGATCTAGCGATTGCGTCCCACTTTCGCCTTACCATGCAGCAGTCGCTAAATGCGTTGTGCTCCGCATCTGGCAATTTTGCCCGGATGCAATTTACGCATCTGGGAGGTGCCTGCTCCGCTAGCTTTTCGCAATTGGTTCTCTGGTGTGGGCCCCCACAGTGGCTGCATACCTCTACTGACTCGCGGCACAGCCGCTTCGTATGGCCGTAGCCCAGACATCCGGAGCATTGCACCAGAGGCGACTGGTCCGCCACTGCAATCCTCTGGATATCTATATATACTGTGCCACGTTCCGTCATTCTCTGCCATATCTGGGGGGAGACCCGCATAACCACGTGGTGGGTGTGCGGGTTTCTTGCCCTCTTCTTATACTTTATCTCTATCGTCTCTTGATCCTCTCCCAGGCCCTGCAGAATGTGCGCGTTCTGTATCTTTAGAGCTTTTATAATGTCCTCATCTGTGTTTATCTTGAGCACATTCTGCAGGACTACAAGAGGATCTTTATTTCTGATCTCTTCCACCAGCAACTTTCCATCTTTTTCTATTCTTTCTCTAATCTTTCCTATTTCTTCCTTATCCTTACATCCTATAATGACTTTCCTGTCTTTTGCTTTTCTCATTTTGTCTATCCTGACTCCTCCTTCTTTTGCCTTCACTATCGACCTTATGTTTTCTATTACATCATCTGATGTTTTATTTTGGTCACTGGAGGCGACAGCCACAGAGTGTATGGTTTCGGCAACGCCTGCCCGTGATGTCGGTTTCCCGGCTACCACTGTGGCATACGTCGCCGATTCCACCTTTGCTGCTGTCTCCTCCAGTGCCTTCTTTAATACTTCCATACTATTTTTGTTCTCAATTAATAATCTATTATTTTCTTCCAGCTTTTTCATTAGGTCCTGGTTTCTTTCATCGGTTCCTGTTGTTGCGGTGGGGTTCTCCTGTGGCATTGGGAGTGGAGGGGGGGAGGGATGTATAGGGTCCCTTCCCCTTTCCCCACTGTGTGCCTTCTTCATCAAGGTGAGTTCGTTTTCCGAGAGCTTAACCAGTTCTTGGAGCCTCTTTAGCGCTTCCAATACTCCATCCTTTATATCGCCTTTCAGGTTTCTGGAGCTCGCTATATGTTGTCGAGCGCTTCTTATACAGGACAACATCTCTTGCGTTCGTGTCTTATGTGTTCCCGGGGGACTGTTTGGTATATGTAGTGTAATTCCTTTTGTAAGTTTCTTCTTCCGAGCCAGCTGTTCGTGTTCCTGTTTCTGTTCACTCCCGGAGGGAGCAGTCGTTAGGGCAGGCGGAGCACTGCAGGATATTTCTGTGACCTCTGTGGTCTCCGTTCTATGTTCGTCCATGCTGGTATTTGGACGCGGTGAGATGGTAAATGTGTTTTCGGTACTTTTAAGAGGGGTGTGAAACATTTTATTACAAAACTATGAGGCTTATTGTATAAAGTTATTTTTAGTTTGTATATATATGTTGTAAATGTAAATATAACTGTAGCTATAAATTATTACTTGTAAATCATAGATTTTAAAGGCCGTAGATAGCAACTATATTGTAATTTGTATACTGTAAATGTAAATATTTAATGTTAATTGTAAATTGTAACTTGTAAGATACCGGAAGCAAATATAAAGATGTAAATGCTAATATAAATTGTGTAAATTGAATCTGTTGTAAATACGGTAAGCAAATATAAAAAGTGTAAAAAGCTAATTAAAATTGTAAATTAAAGTAATATAATTAATGTTTGTAGTAATTTAGGATTTTATAGATTGTTTCTGTAGGAGCCGTTCCAGGATCCGTCCCAGTCCTTTCGTATTATTTTTGTAAGAAAACAAAATACTTCAGAACCGATGCCAGAACCGGGTCCCAGTACCAATCCTGTACTCCCAACGCTACTACTTGTAGTTTGTGTGTGTGGTGTTGTAGGTGTACTGATGTGGTGGTGTGTGGTGAAGGTCGCAGCAGTGCTATGTTAGTCGATTTTCTTAATTTGGTATTATATTTCACAGGAAGGACGTATTCCGGTCACTAATGGAGTGCCTGTTGGTTTAAAATAGCAACAAATATGCAGCGCTAATATTATCAGTTACGTTAAAAATAACGCAGCTGGTCTTAAACAAGTATCTTATATGCTATAAAAGTGTTCCAATAGGATGTATAAATAAAATGTAAAATACCATACAAGTATCCCAATAGGGGTTTACTAGTCTTATATACCTATAGTCTAATATATAATATAATTCGGGTTAGTAACCTCGTTTATTTTACACTTCAATAAGCGTCTCAAGTAATACACTTTAATGTTGTCAATTGCTCTTAGAGACGCAAACTAGTTTTGTATCTAATAATATACTTGTAAAAGTTTTGTCAAGTGTACAGTATTCCTTATAGTTTAACTTAAAATTGTCTTACAACAAGCAACTGCGCCAAAAATGACGCAGCTGGTCTTACAACTAAACGTGTGTATATTTGTCAAATTATATCTAACAATAACAATTATCTCAGATGAGAATATCTTGTCCCACTATTATTCTGGTTTCTAAAACCTCGTTTTACTAATCTAAAGGAATCCCTTCCGGAATCCCACTCAAAAAATGATTTGATAGTTATTTATGAGGTTAATTCTATATTAATATAAGCTTAAGTTATCTAAAAGTATTTAGTTGTTTAAGTTTTATTTATTACGTTCCTGTCAATATTTATTAGCAATTACGCTCTTGCGTCTTTGGTTAGTTTTGTGGTTTAAGTTTACGTTTTTACTCGTGACTTTGTTTTTAAGATATTTAAGAACCGAAAAAGTAATTTATAGTGTATATTATTAAATATCCTAACGTTTTTTATTAGTTTCCAATTATATAAAGATCTATTTTCAGAAAAAACCCTACACTTTTAATTATAATATTGCGCCTGTTGAAATGTAAAAGCAACGCGCCAGTCGCTTGGTGTCCTCGGCTTATCTCCAAGTTCGTCTTGGGGGCGTGTCGGGGGCGTGTCAGGGCTGCGTCGTGTTTGAAATTTAATATTTCTACAAATGAGCTTTGTTATTACCTGATGGGATTTAGTGTTTTATTATTAATTATATAAGTGTTTTAATTAAATGTTATTTATTATTATTATTTACCCGTATTTAAGTTATTTTGTCTACTAAAAGTTTTGAAATCTATTTATTAAATGTTGTTATTTATTTGATTCTAAATATTTTTACTGTTAATTTTACTAGGTATGTATTTATTTATTTATTTATTTATTCTATGTTTATGTTTTATTTGTTATTTACTTAGGTTTTATATTACTATAGAAATTTAAATTTTTCGCTATTTATGTACTCTATTTTATATGTATTTATTGTTTATTTACTTTATTACTATTTAGTTACAATGATATTAATGAATTATTATTATTTCCTAGTTTAAGTTTCTAAGTTAAAATTAAATATTTTTTGTTTAAAAACTATGTCATTTGCAGCCCTGAAAACGCTTCGGCATTGACCTACTTTTGTGTTCCAAGGGGGCGTGTCGTGGGCGGGTTGTTTACTCCGAGTGTCTTGTCTTCGCTCGCGTCCCTATTCTGGTTCGGGGCTTCGGATTTCTGTTTTATTATTAAGATTTTTTATGTATTGTTTTACTGTTTTTAGACTAATTATAGTTTATATTATATGTTATTTATAGATGAATTAAAGTTTAGGATAAATGTTGTAGTTATTTTAAGTATTTTAATTTATTTAAGAAAATTTTGAGTGATATTTACTATTTTAATATGAAATTTGTATTTTAATGTGTTTAGTATGTTTATATGTATGTTTATTAAGTATAGTCCGATTTTTAATAATTTTAATTCCGACTTTTAATTTTGATTTTAGAAAACGATATCGTTTTTTTGCGATATGGGGCTCCACCATGAATACGGACACGGGGCGTGGCCTATCCGGTGTTACGATAGTATCGACTGTCTTGAACACGAATGACACGTTTTAGGGGCGGGGCCTATCTGATGTTGTAATCGCGTTGGCTGTATTAACTATTGTGGGCGGGGCGTTAGCTAGGGCTGTGTAGGGATGTACTATGGGATTATTCTTTATCGAATTTATCGATAAGTGAAATGAAATTTTAAGTTTTAATTAGTATTTTGGGCTTGATTTTAGTTTGTATTGTATGTTTGTTT
>LR994590.1:18519686-18522817 GCA_905187575.2 Celastrina argiolus
GTCTGGTCCCTGTTTTTGATCGCCATTTGAAGATTGTAGTCCATGATGGTCTTTGGTGTTTTGTTTAGAGCTCCTTTTATTAGGGTGCCCAACGCGTCATCCCCGTCGTCAGTGTAGTACACTAGCTCCTTTGTGTGACGCGATAGGGCTACCACCGCGTGTGAAGCGCTGTCATGTAGTTGGATTTTCCTCCCCTGGTGTTTGACGATGTAAACTCGTTCGTAACACAATCCCTGTGCCTCGTGGATGGGTTAGGTTAGGTTAGGTTAGGTTAGGTTAGGTTAGGTTAGGTTAGGTTAGGTTAGGTTAGGTTAGGTTAGGTTAGGTTAGGTTAGGTTAGGTTAGGTTAGGTTAGGTTAGGTTAGGTTAGGTTAGGTTAGGTTAGGTTAGGTTAGGTTAGGTTAGGTTAGGTTAGGTTAGGTTAGGTTAGGTTAGGTTAGGTTAGGTTAGGTTAGGTTAGGTTAGGTTAGGTTAGGTTAGGTAGTTAGGTTAGGTTAGGTTAGGTTAGGTTAGGTTAGGTTAGGTTAGGTTAGGTTAGGTTAGGTTAGGTTAGGTTAGGTTAGGTTAGGTTAGGTTAGGTTAGGTTAGGTTAGGTTAGGTTAGGTTAGGTTAGGTTAGGTTAGGTTAGGTTAGGTTAGGTTAGGTTAGGTAGGTTAGGTTAGGTTAGGTTAGGTTAGGTTAGGTTAGGTTAGGTTAGGTTAGGTTAGGTTAGGTTAGGTTAGGTTAGGTTAGGTTAGGTTAGGTTAGGTTAGGTTAGGTTAGGTTAGGTTAGGTTAGGTTAGGTTAGGTTAGGTTAGGTTAGGTTTAGGTTAGGTTAGGTTAGGTTAGGTTAGGTTAGGTTAGGTTAGGTTAGTTTAGGTTAGGTTAGGTTAGGTTAGGTTAGGTTAGGTTAGGTTAGGTTAGGTTAGGTTAGGTTAGGTTAGGTTAGGTTAGGTTAGGTTAGGTTAGGTTAGGTAGGTTAGGTTAGGTTAGGTTAGGTTAGGTTAGGTTAGGTTAGGTTAGGTTAGGTTAGTTAGGTTAGGTTAGGTTAGGTTAGGTTAGGTTAGTAGGTTAGGTTAGGTTAGGTTAGGTTAGGTTAGGTTAGGTTAGTTAGGTTAGGTTAGGTTAGGTAGGTTAGGTTAGGTAGGTTAGTTAGGTTAGGTTAGGTTAGGTTAGGTTAGGTTAGGTTAGGTTAGGTTAGGTTAGGTTAGGTTAGTTAGGTTAGGTTAGGTTAGGTTAGGTTAGGTTAGGTTAGGTTAGGTTAGGTTAGGTTAGGTTAGGTTAGGTTAGGTTAGGTTAGTTAGGTTAGTTAGGTTAGGTTGGTTAGGTTAGGTTAGGTTAGGTTAGGTTAGGGTAGGTTAGGTTAGGTTAGGTTAGGTTAGGTTAGGTTAGGTTAGGTAGGTTAGGTTAGGTTAGGTTAGGTTAGGTTAGGTTAGGTTAGGTTAGGTTAGGTTAGGTTAGGTTAGGTTAGGTTAGGTTAGGTTAGGTTAGGTTAGGTTAGGTTAGGTTAGGTTAGGTTAGGTTAGGTTAGGTTAGTTAGGTTAGGTTAGGTTAGGTTAGGTTAGGTTAGGTTAGGTTAGGTTAGTTAGGTTAGGTTAGGTTAGGTTAGGTTAGGTTAGGTTAGGTTAGGTTAGGTTGTTAGGTTAGGTTAGGTTAGGTTAGGTTAGGTTAGGTTAGGTTAGGTTAGGTGGTAGGTTAGGTTAGTTAGGTTAGGTTAGGTTAGGTTAGGTTAGGTTAGGTTAGGTTAGGTTAGGTTAGGTTAGGTTAGGTTAGGTTAGTTAGGTTAGGTTAGGTTAGGTTAGGTTAGGTTAGGTTAGGTTAGGTTAGGTTAGGTTAGGTTAGGTTAGGTTAGGTTAGGTTAGGTTAGGTTAGTTAGGTTTTTTTCATGTAAAATGTGGGCCCGACTTGTTCCCCCTATCGTAGGACAAGGACAATTATTAACTCTTTTATTGTTACAAGATTTTTTGGATAATTTTTGGAAACTATAATATTGCATTCTTTTTTCTCACTGCAATTCTTAACATTTTCTTACATTTCGTTATTACATTTCTCTCATCATTACATCACATTTTCGTCTCAAATGCGCCCAGCGCGAGGCCCCCTATTAGGTTGCCATTGCTATTATATATTATTGCACAATAATTACATCAATTTGTGGTCTGCCACACCACCGCTACCGATCCATTATTAATTCAGTACACCGTTCCACTTTACACACATCACTCTTAATTACATTTCACATTATTACATATATAATCTTTTTATTTATTATTCATACATATTATTATACTGCTTACATATCATTACTTATAAGTACTACATACATTACTTCTTTATTACATCTAGATTTTTTACATTTCTTGTACTTATGCTATATATGCTTATCATATATATGCAAAGTTTGCATCATTTTTTTTTTTTTTTTTTTTTTTTTTTTTTTTTTTTTTTTTTTTTTTTTTTTTTTTTTTTTTTTTTTTTTTTTTTTTTTTTTCATATTATATATCTTTTATTATATATGCTTTATTATTATTTTCATATTATATATATCTTCTTTTCACATTATTATTGTTTTCATATTATATATATCTTCATTATTATATAAGCTTATATTTAGGGTTACATTGGGATGCATTGGGTTCGACAAAACATTTTTGCTCCCCCAATGCTTACTACAATTGTTATACATCTATTACATACTATTTTTATTACATATTATTACATATTATTTATTTATATATTTTATACATTTCATACATAGTGTGTGTTCAGTAGTTTACGTTTCTGTACTGGTGTAGGCCACCGTAGCACGTGCTATGGCATCCCACCTTCGCCTAACAGGGCACGTCGCGCTGAACGCATTGTGGTCCGTACTTTCTACTCCTTCCTTATTACAATTAATACAACATGCTTTCTCTCCTGCTTTCAGGCTTTCGCACTGGTGCTGGTAGTGTGCACCGGAGCAGTGGCTACACTTCTCTTCCCCTCCGTTGTTGCAATGTCGCCTCCCATGTCCGTACCCTAAACAGCGCGAACACTGTATTAGGGGGGACTGGTCGGCGACACGGATGCGCTGCATGTCTACGTAAATGTAGCCCGCCTTGGTAAGAGATTGCCACAGCCCCGGCGACACCGTCAGCACCACATGCTCAGTC